>JAGFPH010010891.1:0-12848 GCA_018207615.1 Philaenus spumarius
GGCCATAATTAAATTATGTTTAACTGTTTAATGGACAAGTTTTTACTGCAGGATGATAACATTCTTTCCTTAAGTACTGTACTCAACTTAAATAGTAACTGTGCCATAACTATATAAAGAACTTGAGGCAATATATCTTCTGCGTTTGACAAGGATATTAAACACTGTCAAAACATTCGCCCAACTTCGCGAGAGCTCATAGAGTTTACATTGTTACCTAATACTTGGCCATAACAACAGAAGCTTCAATTCCTTTGATTGGTTGCTTCAAAATTGTAATGGTATAATAAATTAGTTTCCTGAGAAACTTGATCGTTATCAAATTCAATCTATACATACATAATTAAAATACCACTCACTGACTCACTCATCACGAAATCTCAAAGACCACCGAACGGATTGGAATGAAATTTGGTATGTAGCTTCCTGAAGGGCTGTAGATGCTCGGGAATTTCTGGAGTCAAAGTTACTAAAATTCCCATAAGAAATACATAGTGTAATATATTTATTGATATATTGCTTTGGTTAATATACAATTAAACTTTGATTTGTACCCATTAGTGCAAAGCCGGGACGGGCCAGAATGTACATTATACAAGGTGTCCCCGAACTCTCTGGACCCCTTTTGTGGATATGTTCCTGGGATCGAGACAAACATATTTCACAATATAAACATGGGTCTACGGGGCTTATTTTTTCGTCTGTCTGTCTGTATGTGTTTTTTACAAAATACTTAATATTTTTGAAAGAAGAAAGGATATCGAGCTTAAACTTTGTACACCTATTTTTTGCGTAACCTGTTATCACTGTACGAACAATTAGAATATTATTTTAATTATTTTCAAAATGGCGGCCGTTTATAACTTTTAATGTCAAATATTTCAAAAACCGCTATATATTTTGTAAATATACAAAAAAATTACAAGAGACAAAAAAGTTTACCTTTTTAATGAAAAACACAATGGTTTTTTTTTATTTTGTCTGGCAAACGATTAACATTCTGACGTTAATGGAACTGATGTTATCAAATTAGAAATAGTTTTGATATTTTAGTGGCAATGTACGTTATATGTATCTTCATCAAAATGTATACTATATGGTTAACTAGTAGGGAAAGGATTAATATACTGACGTTAATGGAACGTTTGTTATCAAGTTAGGAATATTTTTGATATTTAAGTGGCAATATACGTTATACGTATCTTCATCAAAATGTACACTATGTATATGGTTAAATAGTAAGCCAATGATTAATATACTGAAGTTAATTTAATGGTTTTGATCAAATAAGGAATAGTTTCGCTATTTTAGTGGCAATTTACATTATCTGTATATTATGTATGTAGAATATAGTTATCTAGTAAACCTATTATTTGGCAAGTTTTGACTAGTATTTTGATAAATTGAGGTAAATTCAGAAAAGTCATTTTTACAGTATTCTCGTACACAGTCGATTTAAGGTGCATTCTCTTTAAGTGTGTTTCAAATTTATGAACCAAATTTTAAAGCCAAAAACTAAAACTTCAGATTTTACAATAACTTAAAATTTCGTATACATTGTCAAGTTACAACTTACCAATAAATATTTGTATATAAGTTCTTTACAGGAAACTCTTGAACGGAAATCACTATTTTTTTTTTTGTAGATTCAGAGCCGTTTTGATTTTTCCATTAGAATCCTTAGTTTGATTGGACTATAGGCCTAGTAATAATGATTTATAGTATTTTTTAAACTTTAGTAACAAGCATTTGTTTTTAATACGTCGTTTATTGATGTATTATTTATACAGTGTTAAATATCTTATTTATTTCAACCTATTTTTATTGCTATTTTTATTTTTTATACATATTGTTAAACCTGAAATTTTAATTTTGGTATTTACAAATAAAATATGATTCCTTAAAATACTTCACTTAAAAAATATTAGATTAATTTAAAAACGAATTTGTAATATTTTAATGGTTTGTCATTTATAGATCTAATATAAATATTCGTATAAATAATAATAAATTTGTATGTGTTTAATCAACTTAATAAGTACTGTTGATTTCAAGTAGTTAATATTTTGTATATTTTTGGTCAGTAATTTTGATTTCATTATACATATTAATTAATTGTAAATTGTATTATAGTGTTAGTTTTTTGGTAAAGATTAAACAATGTTGTCTACCCTGTTAAACCCTGTGAAAACATCAGGTTTTTATATTACAATTGCACTGAAAAACTTTAATAGTTGATCTCATCATCGACTTCTTACTTGATTATTTAATTACTTGGAATATTTTTAAAGTAATCTTTTCACAATATTTCACTATGCATTTTAATGTAGCGTTAAATGTCGTTATTTCACAATAACAATCAGAGGAAAATTAAAATGTATACACAAATTTATTAGCATTGGTTTCTGCTGTACTTAAATTATTTTTCAATTTAATATATTTTTGAAATTTCGTTATGTCTAGTAACCAATTTGTATTACCTTGTATTCTTGTAGTATCTAATCTATATAGATCTGCAGTAACATCTAATGTTACCTGTTTCTTGAATAATATAGGTTGTCAAATGTAATTGTAAAACTTTATCAAACTTATTAAAATAGTTATTAAACGTTTTTTAAATCATTGACATTATTTTAAATTTATAAAAGTATTATACAAAATTCCCTTTGATATTTCATCGCTTATTATTTCTTGAAACTAACTACTCAACTTTTCCCATTAAAAAGTATGTTCCAAACTTCATAATGTATAAGTTTAAAATCCTTATTAAATTTAGTTGTCTAGTTCTTTTATATTTCTGAACTAATTCTTAAAGTATGACCCAAGTATAAGTTTATGTCTTTAAATTTAATTCTTAATTGTAAGTTAAAAACTTCTAATGAATAGCTTCTTCGTTGACAAAGTTTTAGCTTAATCAATTGTATACATTAAATTATGTTTATAATACAACAGCCTGTCTGTAGCATTCATAATAATCCAATGACGACTCACGTATAGGCACTGTGGAACTGCAGTACCTCTTCTTTAAACTTGATATTATCGCTAACTTTAATTTAATATAATGAGTAGTTTTTTCTTCCAGCTTCATTATTGTACTATATATAGTCCTTAAACTTCTTGCCAGTAGCAATCCCCCAATGTACGTAAAAGATACAACAATTTTTTACGGAATTATTGTGGGCTTCACTATTCCAGCAGCGTGTATTTGGCTCTTTTGAACATCGTACGCTGCACGTGAGTCTGAGGGGGAGAAAGAACACTTTCGCTCCGACAGTGACGACCCTGGCGTGACGGTGGAGGTAATTTTTTTACTGAACGTGTGGTAGTGAATCTATGATTTCAGAAGGAAACAAATTATTTACTAGACATTTATCGGACAGGTGAAGTAGCAGATTTACATAGCAAAAGCAGAATGTGACACTTTGTTTCATTGTAAAAGTGCGAAAAAATATCTCGGTTTAAATATAAATTATGAGTATAATGTTTAGTTAGTTAATGTTACTTAAGGTTATATCTTATGGATTAAGACAACCATTTCTTCAGTTGTCATCCAAAGATCAATGAATAATTTGAATTGATATTTTCGTGCAAGAAGAACGGATTTCAATTTTAAATAAAAATATCAAGCTTTAACTGTAACAATTTAGGTTAAAGGAAGTAAAAATGTTTGATTTTGTACTTAAGGTTGTATAAAATTTCTGGATATATTTTATTTCATACATATTTGTTTCATTTAACACAATTTGAAACAAAGTCGAAATATTTTCTGCCCCCCCCCCCCCCAATGATTTTATGTTCTAGTCGCTACGACTTCATCTAAGAAAACAGTAATGTTTAAGTTTTTATTTTATTAGTGATAGATGTATCGGACATAAATATCTTTAAAAAAAAAATAATAATAATAACACTATTGTAAGCTGCGAAATAAGAATTGAGATTGTCTTCAATGTCGTATACACGAGGTATTCAACTGTTAATACAATAATTGCAGTAAAAACCGTAAAAGTGAGATAACCTCGACCAATATTGGTAGATATCAGGGTAGCTCAGATGGTAGAGCATCAGGACGGAAACCTGAAGGTCCCGGGTTCAACTCCCGGTCTTGGTCTATGTTTTTTCACTTGTAATTTAATTAAATATCCCTTGCTGAGGAAGTGTGTAATCGGAAAAAAATAATAATAATAACACCACTGTAAGCTGCGAAATAAGAATTGAGATTGTCTTCAATGTCGTATAGGCTACACGAGGTATTCAATCTGTTAATTCAATAATTGCAGTAAAAACCGTACAAGTGAGATAACATCGACCAATATCGGTAGATATCAGGGTAGCTCAGATGGTAGAGCATCAGGACGGAAACGTGAAGGTCCCGGGTTCAACTTCCGGTCTTGGTCTATGTTTTTTCACTTGTAATTTAATTAACGAAATATTTTCTGGCGCTCTAAGAAAACAGCAATGTTTAAGTTTTTATTTGATTAGTGAAAGATGTATCGGACATAAATATCTTCAATCTCAAAACTTTCTGAAATTTATCGTTCATGTATTTTATTTATTTATTTGTCCAATAAGGAAGACTGTGTTAGTGTGTGTGTGTTAATCTGTAATTTAAACTTGTGCATACTTCATATTTTACGCTGTGGTCAAATTATTCTTATATGATTTTGAAATGAAAATCATGCTATCCTTCAGTTCAGCCAGCAGAACTGAAAAATGAAAAAATATAGTTATATTTCTTTAAGTTTACTATATTTACGGTAGGTCGATACTTTAAAAATATTACCTTCTGTTTTATTTGTGCTATTTTTATATATTATATAAGCTCCACTGACAGATACAAATTACCAGCCTAAAACCCGTCAAGATACTCGAGTGCATGAAATCTGTCACACATGTAAGTTGGCCTGTTAGTGAAGGTAACTCAAACAGTTTCAAATATTTTCTTATAAATCAGTAAAAAGATTGACAAAAACGTAAATTTGTTATTTTTCCGAATTTAATAAAACTTGGTAAGGTAAATGTTGTAAGCGGATGTTGCCGTTAGCGAATATGACTTGTTTATCTTATATTTTTGCCGATAATCAATGCGCTGCGAGCGTAACGTAAGGGGATGTCTCTTAGTCTTGAAATATACCTTGAATTTAAATTTGGAAACTTCACTCCACCTCACATTCTATATTAGTTTGAATGTCTTCTTGAAAAAGACTTTAAAAGCTCAATCTACATGTAAAAATAAGAAATATATTTATAAAATCCAAATAAAATTATCTCGTACATCTCAGTGTTTCTAGAAGAACAATAGCCAGAGAGCTAGTATTTAGGATTTAAGTTCTGGTTATACAGGGTGAGTCACTACTGACTACTTGATTTTACAACTACAGATAGATTTATTAGACGGCGACCTGCGCGGAAAATCTTGCTCATGTAGGAGAGTTAGGTGAAGGTTCCCCACCATCGCGCACCTCGTGCGCCGACGCAACCCCATCCCCCAGTCATATCCTCTTTTCAGATCTCAGCAGCAAATACGAGGTGCGCGGTGGTGGGTAACCTTCACCGACCTTTCCTACATGAGCAAGATTTTCCGCGCAGGTCACTGTCTAATAAATCCATCTATAAATGTATATTAGCCCTTATCTGACCTTAACCGTTTAGCTGTCATGGCGTATTTTGTCATTTTTTCTAATTACACGACTTGGTACTATTAGTTTGACGATAACAACCACACTAATGTAGTTATGACATGGAAAGTAATACCATTTGAAAGAGCATTAAATTTCCTATAAACTAAACATAGTACCCAAATATAGACATTTTGAAAATCTTCTCAATGATGAAACTGGTTGAGAGCCGTGATACCATGTTTTTTTTTTTTTTGTGTGAACTGTAACTAAAGATTTCGTTCAGTTGATATTAATTTTAATAGAAACAAATCCAGTAAAAAAAATGTTGCATTTGTTTTTCGTATCGAAAAACAGCTGATTATAACTTTTTTAATGTCCAATCAGCTGATTTAGTCAACAGATTCAGCTGGTAAAGAAATTACAGATGCAGTTATTAGTTTGCTGTTTAGCACCAATACCATAAATCCTAATACAGTACCTAAACAACATTTTTTGAGCTATGACCCCTTAATATTTATACATAATTTTAAAGGTAAATAAATAAGGACGTTTTTTATGTAATTGAACATAAGAATACGAAAAATTTAACTGGTTTAATTGAGCCTTAAAGTTTTTAAAGGAAAAAGTCTGTAACAATAATTTTTAACTTTAAAGTTATTTTAAAAACATTGTATAAGTAGTTATTATTTGGGTACTATGTTTAATTTATAGGAAATATAATGCTCTTTCAAATGGTATTACTTTCCATGTCACAACTACATTATATCAAAGCCCACTAAAGAATACCGTCGAGGGATGGGCTTGTGTACACCGAGACCCAAATTCTCCAATCGCCGTAGTGCGACGTTGTCACGTTCTTCCCGCGCTTCTAACTGACTGCGGCGGACTCGACGCATTTATAATTTTTTAAACTGTGCGATCAAGCCTCGAGCGGTAAATACCAGAAGTGTTCGAGGCTAGTAGATATGGCAACGCTGCGCGCCCATCCTATTGGCCGCCTCGCAACGGTATTCTTTAGTGGGCTTTGATATAGTGTGGTTTTTATCATCAAACTAATAGCACCAAGTCGTGTAATTTGAAAAAATGACAAAATACGCCATGACATCTAAACTGTTAAGGTCAGATAAGGGCTTATATGCAATATTTTGTTCCTTTTGATAAGTAGAATCAATTGTTAAAATTAATGTAGTCAGTAGTGACTCACCCTGTATAGTAGGCAATCGCTAAAAAAGTATTTCAAAAGCGACATGCCGGATTGGTTTAAATCTATGTTTCTATTTTTAACTATATATTAACAGATTATTGTATATCAGTGAAACATACAGAGTTCTGAGATTTTTAAACAACAACATTCTTCAAGATTAAATGCTGTACTATGTTTTGGGGTATTCAATACGTAAGGTAATATTACAATTATTAATTCTGATTTCATTAAACTACAAGATCATTTCAAAAAATGATGTATGTGTTGCAATCCCAGATGGTATTTGAATCAGTGCCCCCAATAACCAGACAAGGCTCATCTGGTTCATAGACAAATTTAAAAATTATTTAACGATATGCAACTGTTTGGGGCTTATTAAAAATAAATAAATATAAATTTAAATACACATACATAGAGTTTTATAGAAACTGTATAATATTCTGTTATGGTTGAGTAATAAGTGAAAATAGTGTTGGAATATGTTTCTTTTAAAATTAACTTTAATAACTAACCCTATGAAATAACTAACACATTGTTTGCTTAAAATACGTATTTTTATCTCTCGACGGGTTTTTAGAGAATAAACCTTTTATCTTGTATAATGGTAAGGTTAGGTATTTCAAGAGATAGAAGAGTGATTACTTGTGCCAGTGATCGTGTATAAAATACAAATGTTGTCGGCAAGTAGCCATTTCATTCAAGTCATGTTGCTGTAGTGCAATTTAACATACGAATTTTATAATACTTTGTTGATTAACAGGAAAGCTATTACCAAAGTTTTGCTTTTGTTAATATTTTCAACTTATTTAATACTACCAAATATTGTAAAGACCTTCTACTAAATATTGTACTACTAAATATTGTAAATGCTAACTTCGGTTTGATAACAAGCCGAAGTTAGCATTTAGTGTTTTAATAAGTTTAAAAAAATCTTAATTACTTGCTAATTTGAACTGGTTGGTTAATATATTAATGATTTGAAAGTGTGGTGCACTATTATTGTTTTGTAAAATAGTTCAGTATATACCGAAGAAATTGAAACTAATTTTTGAAATATACAATACAAAATTGAGTCTTATAAGAGATCTTATTGGTTTTGTTGGATAGCATTTAGACCTCTTATTAAAATTTACACATTTTATTATATGAATTTAATTTAAAAATATTAATTAATAAGGATTTTTCCTTAATCCGAATGGATTAATGAAACTCTCTTACTTTCAATTATTAATAAATTGATTTATAACTAAGGCAGCATTCTTCCTCAGAGAGGAATTATATATTATAACATAAAATATTTACTTAAATAGATATGTTCAATACAGTTAGTCTGATTATAGCTTCAAGTCCTATGACACTGTATTTTTAGAACTATAAAAACCGAATGACAGCTAATGTCCGGCAAGAAAAGAAGACATTTCCTGTTAAAGATTATTTGACCTACTTCAAACATCCATTATAAAGCGGAAACAGGAAATGTGTCGTATTTAAGATCGAAATAGTAGTTGTAGGGATTGTACAGTGTAATCATTCGTTTGTCTAAAACGAACACAAGTTATGATATTTGCGATGATTTACATTGCAAATAAACATGTATTGTTTTGAGAAAAGCGGGAGGAAAATCATCACATTTCAGGCTATAACTTTATAAATGATATAACTTTATATTAAAAATATTTTATTCGTTAAGGCTTAATGTCCTTCTACTAATGTTTAAGCAAACATGTAATGATATTTTATATTTGGTATTTATGTTTTTATACTGTCTACAAAGTAAAAAACTGCAATTTGTGTTAGCTGATGTTTTGATTAGGAACTTGTAAATAATTTGAATTATCAAAAGTTTATAGACAATATAAACATAGCAAAAATATTAAATTGACTTAAGAATATAAATTGATGGTGTTTGTACAAAAAAAAAGGAAGCCTTAAAAATAAATTTTATATTACAGTACGATTTTTTTAACCGTGCCCTCGGCCAAGATTGTACTAACCTGAATGATAACATTAGAAATCGCTCTGCCTACTCTATAGTAAAATTCAACTCAGAGTGAGGCGGAAGTTGAAGCCTACCGATGGTCAGCACGGTCGACTGGTTTCCGCTCCACTTCTACCTGAATTTTAATTTTTTATAGTAGCGTTATGCAAACTTTTTTTATAACAAGAAAATATAAAAATAAATCACATAACGTTGTGTATCACGATCGTCTGTTTATTTTAATACCAAATTTGAAGTAAATCGGTAAATGTTGAGTAATTAAAAACACCTTCAATAGTTTTTAGTTACATTAAAAGCTATGCCAGTTCTCCACGAAAACTGAGCCGAGAGGCGTGAAGCAGCGAAAACCGAGCTTCAATAACACTGTCATTTAACACATTTAGCAGCGATGTAAAATTATGAAACTTTCACGCATACGCAGATAAGAATCATACGATTCGTATGATGGAAAAGAAAATCAATTACAAGACGTATTTCATATTTTAAAAATCAATATTACAACAATGGACTTTAATAATGACATGACATTTTCACATCGCTGGAAAGTTTTTTATTTGTTGGTCAGAGACAAAGTGTTCGCGAGAAAGTTTTAGATAAATATCCAAAATAAATATTTTATTTGAAACATTTTTTTCGTTTGACTTACGGTTTGCTCGGTAAAGCGGTATAATGTGTGCGTTTCGATTAAAACTACACCTGGCCGGGCCGTGCCGCCAAGCCGTGTTTCCCTTGACCGAGTTCGCCCTCATTTTATAAACGTTATAAAATATTGTATATTATACATATTATATTATCATTGATTATTATACACAGTTCAGTTTTTTCAATAATTTTATTCAATCATTTTTGTTTATTCCAAGTTTGCGGAACTGCCTTTACAATCCCTCCCCGCTACACCGCTAGCCCACCGTGCGCTAGCCGAGCCGAGGGCACGGTTAAAAAAATCGTACTGTACATTTAATCCTATGTAAAAATCACTAACAAGTAGACGGTAAAAGCATTTCAAAATCATAAATCTGAACATAATAGATATAATTTACTATCTACCATTGATCAGAAGCTTAGTATTATTACTCAACGAGGTGGATGTAGAGACAAACTGTTGTGAACTGAATAATGTCTCAGTTAATCTTCTCTAGTTAAGTTTACCCATTTATATAGAACAGCTAATGTTAACAGTGTTTTATTTTCCACAGTTATAATTTGTGTTTAAAAAAAATTTTTTTTATTTAAACATTTCTCAGCGCAACATAAAGTTAATATAACATAATGCAGTACAATACAATGCAACGCAAAACAAACGAATACAATGTAGCACAACACAACACAATATATTGTAACATAAAAATATGCGTAAAGATTTCTTAAAGTTTACTAAAAGCTGAATTATTAGTGTGACAGCAGTTAATGGGGTTTGCGTGAGAAGCACGAAACAGAACAATTAATGAGTAATTTAAAGTTCTAGAACATATTATCAATTTACAATAGAGTTTTCAGTAAAATAACCTTATTTATAAACATTTTATAAATAATTAGAGATACAATACTGTAAAAGTTTATGGATGATACAAATATATGACTATGAATGTATTCTACACATTCATACTTAAATAACTAATGATTTTTGTTTACATAAGTAAGATTCTCGTTAAAACCTTAGTACCAAGTGTGATTACTTTCATAGATTTGGGAGACGAAAATAAGATGAAGTTAAAAACTTTCTCTTTAAGCTGCCTAGTGCCACTATAAAGGTTTTCTCCCTAAGAATCGATTACCTGTTGAAGAAGTAATGTGTTGACCTTTTTGTGTTTTACTGATCAAAATTATTTACTAGATAAATGACTTAAATACGAAGAGAAATAATAAAACCTTTACGCTAGAATAAATTTAAGGTATCTTTTAAGTAATTAGTAATTTTGAAGTTAACTTTCATTCATTATTTGAGGTTGTATGTTTTTATAAATATCGTTAATATGCACATACTAGTATGATATCACGTACTGTATAATTTTATTTTATTAACTTATTTCTGCTGTATTACTGTGGACATGGTACTACAACCATTGGATCATGTGAGCGATTTAACAAATAACATAACTGCGTACGTGGCACACTTTATATTACAGTATTTTAAAAATAAATACTTTGTTATTTATATAACACAAACAAAACGTTCAAAAAGCTTACTAATTCCCAAGAAACATGCAAAAACCTCTGTAAACGAGAGCAAATCATGTTTAAACTCCTAACTTGGGTGTGGTCATGTGGTACATTGTTGAATAAAATTAAGTTAAAGAGCAGCACTAATTAGGATAGTAAAAAATTTATCTATAGTGTAAAATTCACTTCTCATCATTACACTCAACAATTTTCACAATGGTGATTTTTATGTATTTTACTTAAATGAAACCATTATATTAAAATAAATATGTCTAAAAATAATTAAAGTATGAGACAAATTAAATATTAAATCAATTAACTTAGGTTTATATATTATTTAAATGAAATAAAAATGTATGTGCAGTTCGTACCATAATAGTTTTCATAAATACACTAATTGCATAGTATAGACTATTAATGAAAGGTAAAAAAAATAATTGTAATATTGAATTAATTGTTTAGTGTAGCATTTCTTACACAAACTACAAAAAATTTAAAATAACCCTTATATATACCTTTGTTTGATCCTTGAGATTATTTATTGTAACTTATGCTTCGTATAAAAATACAATTCTGTATATTAGATATTTTACTTGTACTAAAACGTAAAGTTCAAATAAACTGAAACATTATTATTTATCAAATTAGTTTAATTATAATCAAAAATCAAGTAATACCAAAAAACTATACTTTTAAATTAGCATTTCATTTTAAATAGCTCCAACAGTCATCTTTTTTCAGATTATATATATTAAAAAATTAAAAATCTATTCAAGAATGCACCTGTACAAACATTGTTTATTATATTTAGCTTTTAAGATCAATATAACTGTAACATTGTGATTTACTAAGTACATTTAACGCACTTTGTTTCCTAAGCTTTGGTAATTTAGTTGAAAATAACAAAATTAATACACAATATCCCCTATTTTTTCTACACCTAATTATAAAACCTTCATATTCTTTAAAAAAAATAAACATAAAATACTGAGCAATGTTATTAAACTCAATAATAAAATACTAAGGACACAGCACAACACAATATTTAGTATGATTATACAAAAATATTTTGAATATGTTTGACAATACTTTTTAAAGATACTACAATAATAGTTAGACAACAGTTAAACAGATAGTAAACAATTTTTAATAAGTCACAAAAAAAACTGTTGCTGGAGTGGTGAACTCGCTCCAAACAAAACTATATTATTTCCAATTCCATTTACGTGTTGCTTTTTGCATACAAACGATTCTACAAATTTACATTAGTATACAATAATTGCATTATATAATTTTTAATTTGTGTAACCTGTCTGCCAATATTTTCCATGTGCATTTAAAATAGGACGAGTTTTTAAAATTGCCCCTTACCCCCAGAACATGGTAAACCTACTTTTTAGTTTTTTTAAACTCATTGCTTCATTTTCGTTTCAGTAAAATGAAGTGTTTCCTACATTTACGTGGATTTACTTCATTCGTCATTTTCAAATCATATTTTTCGTGTACTGATATATATATATATATGTTACATTTGACTATAAAGTAAACTTTTAAGAAAATTGTTTTAAATTTATTTAAAACAAAATTTATTTAAAATTACATTTTATGATTAAAAAAATGTAGCAATATTAAAAATGTTTTTGTAAAATCAAAGGTTACTTAGATGAAATGAAAATAATATTTCCGATGGAAACTGTTTGCTTTTTGAGAACTGTAAAAAAAAAATAAAATTTCGGAGAGCCAATATTAAAAATTGACCGGACAGCCAAAACCGAAATTGTAGGATCTAATAGAGGGGACCAAATAGCAGGAACGTCTAGCTGGTGACGATTAGAGGAGACCAAATAGCAGGAACGTCTAGCTGGTG
>JAGFPH010010891.1:12858-37445 GCA_018207615.1 Philaenus spumarius
GACCAAATAGCAGGAACGTCTAGCTGGTGACGATTAGAGGAGACCAAATAGCAGGAACGTCTAGCTGGTGACGATTAGAGGGGACCAAATAGCAGGAACGTCTAGCTGGTGGCGATTAGAGGGGACCAAATAGCAGGAACGTCTAGCTGGTGGCGATTAGAGGGGACCGATTAGCAATGGACTATTAGACAACTATGATAGTAGAAACCGAATATAGCTGGACCAACTATCTTGCACCGCATTGCAGGAACCGACTAGCCTGTTCCCACAAGAGAACAACGATGGTGTATAAAATTGGCTACCCGAGCAGGGCAGAACTCAAAACTGGGTCCAATTCAAATGATTAGTAGTGGTTACGTGATTTGTTTTTCACACAGGTGGACAACCAAGATAACCGTTTCAACAAAAGTTTGAGTCAAAGTGTCGTAATTTCCTTAGCTCAAACGCATTACTGGCCAAAAATGACCTCAGTTTACTCTAAATTTCGACGGTCTAACTCAAACGATTTTCTCAACGTCAACAGTTTAACCTAAATGTTGTAACATCAACGGATTCACAAACACTTTTTCCATCATTCCAACGTATCCAGATAACTATCTATGACTTATTCACCGCATACAATATTTATGCCCTAATCTCGGCTAACGATGTAGGCCTATACATAATGTATGCAATATAATAAGCTGTACACACTGTCAGATCATATGATTATATATAATCTACTAATGTCATCATTCCTAGGATAGTTTAGGATAAATATTAATTTGAGCTATTTTTAATGTATTGTAGATTATGTCCAGGCAACCAATTTCGATTTCGAGTTAGATGATACAATACAATGACTATTAAATAAAAATGGGAATTATTCTTCACAAACCATTCTACAAAAAGTGTCAGTTAAAAGTATAACGTTTAATATAAATGAAAGTTCGTCATTTTTAAGTTCATAGTGATTAACTACATTTTGTTAATTTACATACATAATCACTTACGATTTTACAGTATTTTTTATTTTTATATATAAAAAAAAAACATGATAAATAAGTAAAATTGTAAAGAATTGTTTAACAAAGATTTACTTTGATAAATATATATTCTATGAAAACACACATCATTGAAACCACCATTAAGTTAATAATTAATTAAATTGTAAATCATTGGAATAGCATTAGCCTTTTCATATAATACAAACTCAGTAAAAAAAAAAACGAAATATTACTTATTTTTAACAGAAAACCCCCTTTAGCCTCATCATTAAATATTTATGTGGAGTTATAAACATATATAGGTTTTTAAACATATTATAAAAGATTATATATTTAATAAACGGTACCAGATAACTGCCACATACTTTCTCCTAGTTGAAAATGTATACCTTCCCAAGAGTAACATTGGAGATGGTTATTTAGAATTGCAAAAGTAGGAAAATGTTACCATAAAAATATTAGATGCATGTAACATACATCCATATTATATTATTATACTAGCTAACCCGATCAGGCTTTGCACGGATAGACAAATCAAAGTTAAATGTATATCAAGAAAAAATATATTATATCAATGAATATAAATTACACTATGTATTTCTTATGGGGAGTTTTAGTAACTTACTCACCCCCCCCCAAACCTCCCCTAAAATTTATATTTTTTTAAACCCTTTCTTAGCGAGCACCTTGGGCCCTAGATGAAGCTACATACCAAATTTCATTCCAATCCGTTCAGTGGTTTTTGAGGAATCAAGATTTAGTAACTTTGATCCCTTCAAACCCCCCTTAAAATTTCGAATATTTTAAAACCTTTTCTTATCAGCACCTACGGCCCTAGAGGAAGCTACATACCAAATTTCATTCCAATCCGTTCAGTAGTTTTAGAGAAATCGTGATTTAGTAATATTGACCCCCCAAACCCCCTAAGATTTCGAATTTTTTTAAACCGTTTCTTATCAGTACCTACGGCCCTAGAGAAAGTTATATACCAAATTCCAATCAGTTTAGTAGTTTTAGAGAAATCGTGATTTAGTAACTTTGAACCACCCCCCCCCAACCACCCTAAAATTTCAAATTTTTTAAAACCTTTTTTAGTGAGCCCCTATGGCCCTAGAGAAAGCTACATACAAAATTTTATTAAAATCCGTTCAGAAGTTTGAGAGAAATCGTGATTTAGTAACTTTGACCCCCCAAACCCCCTTAAAATTTCGAATATTTTGAAACTCTTTCTTATCAGCACCTACGGCCCTAGAGGAAGCTACATACTAAATTTCATTCCAATCCGTTCAGCAGTTTTAGAGAAATCGTGACTTAGTAACATTGACCACCCAAACTTCTAAAATTTAGAATTTTTATAAAACCTCTCTAAGTAAGCCACTATGGCCCTATAGGAAGCTACATACCAAATTTTATTCCAATCCGTTCAGTAGTTTTAGAGAAAACGTGATTTAGTAACTTTGACCCCCCCCAAATCCCCCTAAAATTTCGAATTGTTTCAAACCCTTTCTTATCAGCACCTACGGCCCTAGAGGAAGCTACATTCCAAATTTCATTCCAATCCGTTCAGTAGTGTTAGAGAAATCGTGATTTGGTAACTTTGAACCCCCCTAAACCCCCTAAAATTTTTATTTTTTTTAAAACCTTTCTTAGTGGAGCCCCTATGGCCCTAGAGGAAGCTACATACCAAATTGTATTCCAATCCGTTCAGTAGTTTTAGAGAAACCGTGATTTAGTTACTTTGACCCCCCCAAATCCCACCTAAAATTTCGAATTTTTTGAAAACCTTTCTTAGTGAGGACCTGTGGCCCTAGAGGAAGCTACATACCAAATTTCGTTCCGATCCGTTCAGTAGTTTTTGCAAAACAACCCCTTTTTTGGCCAAAAACCCCCAAAAATCAGTTATTATTATTATTACCTAAACGAGAATTTTTAGAAAGATGCGGTTTTTTGCATATGGTAGGGTACATTAAGGGCTACAAGTAAGCCAAATTTTATCAAAATCGTTAGAGCCATTTTTGAGAAATTTAGATTTTTATCGTTTTTTGACAATTTGTGGGGGGTGAAACCCCTTAAAAATCAAAAATTTGAAAAAAAAACGCCTGGAGATATGCCAAAACTACTCCCACATACCAAATTTCATCAAAATCGGACCAATGGTATGGTCTCCAGCTCTGTACACATCCTTACAGACACACAGACACATAGACACACGGACAGACATCACAAAAAAAACCTTTTTGGGTCCAGGAACAATAAAACAAAATATTTCACTAAAAATATTTTTGAGTTCAGGGAGCACCAACACAGATAATTCCAATAAACTATTTTTTGGGGTTCAGGGAGCACCAAAAAAGATAATTTCACTAAAAATTCAAATGCGAAAATTTGAACGAAAACAATACTTTCTCAATATACTACGTATAGGGCGGAGAATGTAAAAACTAAATAAAATGTATGCAAAGAAATATAATGCAAGTATTTTTCACTATATAAAGTATATTTAATTGCATAAAATTACTATTAATATATGTAAATTTGGGACTTTATTGAAAACATTACATATTTGAACATCATTTCCAAGTACTGTAATGTCCTGAGTAAAGCTCTGAACACAACTTCTCAAAGTGTTCTTCAGTTTACTTTAACTATATTTTAATGTTATGAGCTCCGTTGAGCGAGTATTTTATATTGGATGTAGAAGATTTACTTGTAAATAGTATCAAGTAAACTGTTATCACGCATGCGTTCAATTATCTTTTGTTCTTAATATTGTAAGTTTATTTTTTTAAAGTTATTTGAATGTATTTGTAGGTACGTTGATTGGTTGTTTCTTTTGATCATTTTATAAAAACTAATCAATATAGTAAAATTATAAACTAAAATTAAATAATTACAATTCGTATTCAAATATTCAAAGTGTCTATGTTATATTAGGTAAAATAGTTACTCAAAAATAGTGCCGCAGTAGAAGTTGCAGGCTTTAATTAAAATTACTTTATTTTTCTATTTATCAAAAAGTAGTAAAATTAACTTCAAAGTAGAAGAAATCTTATTCGAAACAGTTCTTGACGCGTTTATAGGTTGTTGGAAAATAGTTTGATAGATGAGTGAAATTAATAATAGTATTGCGGAAGTACCTCTCATACGAGTTTAAGTTGAGTAGCAGTCTAGTCCATTTCTCTGTATTTAACTCAGTACTTAAGGTGAGAATATATTAAAAGTACTAAATTTGATCCATTGTCTTTCTAAATACAATTTTTATTATTTCATTTTTCATCCTATGCTTTCACTTTGGAAACTTTAAGGTGATATATCTTCTGGTTTTGACAAGGATATTAAACTTTGCCAAGCTTCGTAAGTCTATATTGTTTTCGAACCTTTTGATTTGTGTATGTTGCCCAAACAATGTAATATTTAATATTTAATGATTTATTTAATTAAAATACCAACGAGGTGTAAATTATTATTTTTAACATTTACTTGGATGTTACTTAAAAATAAACGTTTTCTAAGTTTTAAAATTATGATAATTTAACATTTTCTAAGTTTCTATAAAGTTAAGTATTTTATGTTGTAAAAACTATAACAATAATTGCATGTTTAGTTACGACCATTGTAATCATGCTTAACCTCGAGTATTAAAGCATCGAGTTGATTAGAGTTCATCCATCTTGGGAGGATGACAATTCCCAATTATTGTCTCTTAATTTGTATTCATTACGAAAAATAATAATTTGTAACCTTTAATTCAAAAAATAATCAAACAAAGCCATACTTTTTTCTAAAAGTAAAAATAATAAACGGTATCAGTTAACTGACACAAACTTTCTCCCAACTTACTGTAGTCAAAATAATATTGTTTTTAATCATTTTATTTACTACTTTTTAGAACAAAACCAAAATATAATATTCTACCTAAGTCAATCGTATAAAAAAATTATTGTCCCAGGCGGGATTCGATCGCGCGACCTTGAATTACTGGCCGTGCTCGCTACCGTGGTGCTACCCCGTGCGGCCGCTGCCGCGATGCTAGATTGACAACACAAATTTGATCAAAATCGTTAGAGCCGTTTTTGAGAAATTTGCATTTTTGTCGATTTTTATGGGTTTTTAGGGGGAAATTACCCTTAAAAATTAAAAATTCCAAAAAATGAAAAAAACGCCTGGAGATATTAGGGTTTAGTACCTACATACCAAATTTCATGAAAATCGGACCAATAGTGTCCTCTCTGGTAGTGTATACATACAGACAGACTGACAGACAGACACCACTCTAAAAACACTTTTTTGGGTTCAGGGAGCACCAACACAGATAATTGCACTAAAAATTTTTTTGGGGTTCTGGGAGCACCAAAACAGATAATTCAACTGAAAATTCAAATTCGAACATTTTTACGAAAACAATAATTTCTCCATATACTACGTATAGGGTGGAGAAAGTAAAAATACAGAACACTGAAGATGACGACTTTGTCGTTGAAACGCTTTTGACCAATAAACGTATTTTTGTGAGAATTGTGTTCTGTATTTTAATTTTTAATTTTATAAATAATATTTCTCAAGAGTCAAGCTCAATTATATTTATAAAGTTATATTTTTCTGCACTTATTTATTTAAAATATAGTTCACAATTGCATGGTTGAACCCAAACCAAGGATATTAATTGCACATTTGTTTTATTTAAACAATAATTCGAATTCATAATCTTTTCATGAATGTTATTGGCAAATTTATTCAACCGTTAAAAGAGTGTACAATTTACAAAACAACCATTAGGTTATATATCAATTAATTCAAATTATTGCTAGAGTGTCAGGATTTTTTCATTCTGCACAATAAATATGTTTAGTTCATTGCACATTGCACCCTTATTTGCAAACTGCCAACAACCAAGACGGGAAATATTTTAATTAATTAGTAATTATTGTCAAATTAATACTACTATAACATTAATTAGTACGGTAATTATAATCTAATATCTTAAATAAGTGTTCAAAAGCACAATAAGTTTGTCAAAACTTTTAAGCATATTTAAACAATTATTGCAAGAATAACTTTTTCATACAGTGCGGTACTGAAGTTGTTACAACAAGAAAATTTGGTTATGTAATAAGAACTGTAGTAACATGCAATTCCAGGTTATTCGTAGCATACTAACTTACAAACTATTCAAATTCCAAAACTATAGTTACTTGCAATAAACTGGCATACTTAAAATAAAGACTTGCAATTTAAATTGCACAGTTTGCTTTAATAATTAAAATGCTTCATTTACAAAAAAAAAAACAAAAAAACACTAACATTTGATCTGGTTCAACTGTTAGACGGTACATTTCAAAAATGTATCTACTCAACAGTCATTTTACTTTCTCACTATACTATAATATAGAGAAATTATAGTGATCGCAAAAAAATCGATGTTGAGGTATTTGTGGAAATATCCGTTTTGGGACCCCATGAGTCCAAAAAAGTGGGTTTTACAAAATGTCTGTCTGTATGTCCGTATGTATGTCTGTATGAATACTATTCGATCGATTTCAACCAAATTTGCCCCAGACATGTCCAGTACGCCTGTATGGATGCACGAAAAAGGGTTTTGAACAATTTTGAAAAACAATCCCCTTTTTGGCCAAAAAACTCCCAAAAAATCAGTTATTATCATTATTATTAGCTAAACGAGAATTTTTAGAAAGATGCGGGTTTTTGTAGACATATATGGTAGGACACATTAAAGGCTACAAATAAGCCAAATTTTATCAAAATCGTGACTACAAGTCACAGTGAATCTGTTTAGTAATTTAAATGTGATTGTGAGAAAGTATGTGCCAGTTCCTGGTACCGTTTATTACTGTTTAATTTAATCTAATCTAAAAAAAGAGAAACAATAGAACTTACCAACAAAACATTTTATAGTTATATTTGTAATGGTGGTATATGTGTATTGGCTATGTGGATATAATTAATTTAACTACAGCGCAATTGTCTTCCCTAGATCTAATTATAGACAAAACGGTTAACCCAAACTATATTAACTAATCATTTGTAATGGCGCAGCATGCATACTATCTTTCGACCTACAGTCTCCAGAGATTACCTCATTGAAATTATACATATGTTTGTATTAATTCAGTAAACTTTATATTTATTTTTGAAAATATACATTTTAATTTATTAGTTTATTTATATTTAAATAATTTTTTGTTTTTTGCTATACCAAATTTATTTGACTAAAATGTTATAAATTATTTTAAATAATGCCAATATAAAACTTAAATTTAATAACTAATATAAGGAAATGTAATTCTAAACTTTTACTTCGTTTGGAGTATACACAAATTGTTTGTTGTAATAGTTTTTAGCGAATTTCCATAGGAAAAATGAGCTATTGCAGTGGCTCTTATGGTGAGACCCAAGGTCGGGAGTAGCAAATGAGCACCGATCGTGGTCCCCAGAACACGTTTTGGGGTGTCATTAAAATTCATATATATATGTATATATGTTTTCGCACTCTAGAGGCCGCATTTTAAGTCCGATTTGGTCCAAATTTGGTATACGTGTTGGTTGTCTATGTCGCTCGGACTAGTTCGTTAGCCAAAAAAATCCAACAACCGGAAGCACGTTTTTTGACACCCTACGATAAGTTGGTTTTGAAACCAGTTTTAGGGTGACAAAATAAAGGTTTGTACAAGTTTATAGCTGACTATCTCTCATTCCTAGGTGAAACCCCTAATATTCCTGGTCTACTAAGGTTTTATAAAGTTTACCAAAATGTTAAATTTATTATATTTCTGTAATGTTTTTATAATTATATCCCAATTATGTTTTTTTTTAATGCATAAAATAATAAATAGTTTTTAATATGACTATAACTATCCCAGACTTTTTTCAGATTTCGGTATTCAAATCGACGACAGTTAGTGAGTTAGTTACATATACGAAATGTAATCTCTTATTTACTCCTAAGTATTGTTTCATTCCAACCAAGAACTTATTATTTGTATAGATTTGGTTCAATTATTAAAAAAAAAAAATGCGATTTCTATATTTTCATGCTTGTATAGTTATATAATTTACTAATTGGTTTGATACATCTGACATCTATAGTATAAGGTTTTATGATAAAAAAGTAACAACAACTTCATTTATAATTAAGTTCAGAGTGAGTTCAGTCAATCTTCCACATAGGCCACGTTTTAAAGTAACTTATTTTTTTATTGTCAGGCAATGACAAAATAAATACGATAAGACTTTTACTTCTACCTGTCATTTTAACTAATATTTCTGCTGAATGAGAATTTATATTTTAAAAATAAAATGGCTTGCTTCCTCTGTAAACAACAAATTCGTTCATTAACGTTTAGAGACGGATCATAAAATAAATGTAACTGTAATAAATTGTATTAGAGTTTATACAAAATGCTATTACTGCAAAGCATGGAAAAATATAACCTCGTAAATTAAATCATGTATACGATATTATATTTAAATAATTTTAATGTGAATACGAAATTTCTTTAGATTTGTGGTATAATGAATTCATAAGTACTTAGAACTCAAATAACTTTGGAATGTCCTTGTGTAAAGTGAATTTATTGTATGTCTTGCAATGAGGCAAGAGACACAAAACTATTTGTCAGTGTAAAAACTACATTTTTTGACATGTTGTTAAACTACGCTTGTAAATTGGAAAGTGAGTGACCGAGAGAATAAAGGAGTTAACGCAGTCTGGTAAAGTAGGAACGTCTTAAGTTCGACCCGGACTACTGTTACTTGCTGCTTATCTGTCTTCCTTAGTTTAAAGTAAATACGACGAGCCAACACTTTATTAAAAATAATTTTAATCATTAATAAACAATTATAAGAAATTATTAATAATGCTTAATGATAATTGTTAATTTATAATATTAAATGCAGTAAAATACATACGTTTACACTATTTTAGATAAAAATGTACATTTAAAATTAAATAAACTCCTGCATCTTTTTAACTAATTCTTAACTATTAGTTCTGTGAACAGTAGACCTTGCTCATTGAAATAACAGACGTGATTTTAAAGGACTACAACTCAGTAAATGCGACGTAACGCCAATCAGGCTCCTTAACTCGGCTCCCCCTCCACAACTCACAGCGGCCAAACTGACGTAGCACAGGAAGAGCGCTCTCTCTCACTCCCTCTCCATAAAATTATAAGGTTTTATGAAAATATCTAAAGAATAAACTTATAAAAACATGGTTAAAATACAAAAACTTGGACGATTTTTAACAAATTTGAAGTTTGCGGCCATTTTGTGAGCTTACCGTTAGAGATGCAGAAAAAAAATTAAGAGACCAATTTTTAAGATCATAAAATTTACTACCCGGAAAATGTTATTATTTTTTCAATTCGACTTTCAAACTGGCTTTGGAAAAAAACTTACACAAAGAAACGGTGTGGCCACCGTTTTTTTATTTTTTATTTAAGGCGTTAAAAATTAAAAAACAGTATATATACAGAGCTCGGCCTAGGAATAAGGAACATTGATGTAAAAAATCATGATAATCGGTCAATTCGTTTGAACTTAATCGTGAGACAGACAGACAGACAGATACACAGACGAAATACCAAACGGTCGAGCTAAAACGGAGACCTCGCTTCGCCCGGTCAATTATTTAGTCTGAGTATTAAAATGAAAAAGCTTATCTGAAACTACAGTAGGGAATATTACCATAAGACTTTATTATTTGCGGTGACATTATGTTAGTTCTATATTATGTTTTATTCCTGTATTTCTATATTTACTATAGTTGTTTTATGAGATACTTGTTTTGTTAAGTTTAATAAACTAGTAGTTCTGTGAACAGTAGACCTCGCTCGTTGAAATAAAAAATGTGGTTTTGAGCTTAGGTTAAAAATAGTGTGCCAGTAAGGAAGTAAGCACAAGGTTTAGCCAGTGAAACATTATTTACAATTCCCGCTATTCCGGGATTTCTAGTTCTCGTTTTTATTTCTTTTCTTGAGCTTTAACTGCTAAAGATTTTCTGTTAGAGGCATTGTGTTTTATTTAGGTTAATAATGCGTAAGATAGCTAAAAATATCGCGTTATAGAGGGACAACATACAATTAAATATTTACATACTTAAATAACTTAAACTTAACAATGTATCATAAGTTAACTTAAGTTCCATATCATATTCCAATATTAGAAATAATTAAACAAACGATGTTAAAACGTCGTGATAGTGATCTCAACCCATGTACCAACACTTCCCACGGTGCCCTACGGTCATTTTTTGTATGTCCTTTATCGCCGCGAGGTTTTCTTTGTTTCATCTCATTTTGTAATTCAAGTAAAGCTACGTCAAATACTTTTATGAAATTTACAATGATAATTTACACGTATACAGTTCAATTCTTTGATTTATCCTCTACACTTTCTTATAATAATATGTCATTTTTGGGCAAAAGATATATTCCTAAATTACTATTCAAATCAGGCCTAGTTGTGTTAGCAGTCTTGTAGTAGAAACATGAAAACTGGTGTTTTCAAAATAAGAAATTTGAAATTGATAAATATTTTTATACAATTCTATTTAGAACTAAACTACGAAACATGTTTACATTTATGAAAAAATTTACAATAATTTTTACTATTTTTTATGTAGGCTTAAAGTCAAACATTTTCCTTTCGTTACTGAACGTGATTGTTTCTTGAGCTAATAACTTTCTTAATTTTACTTCAATATTTTTTTTTACTGGCATATATGAATTCTTAAAACCTTTATCTACAAAAAAGCTATGGAACACTTTTGAATTGGTTTAGAATAAACGTGTATAAAAACATGGTTGAAATACGAAAACTTGGACGATTTTTAACAAGTTCGAAGTTTACGGCCATTTTGTGAGCTTACCGTTAGAGATGAGGAAAAAATCAAGAATAAAATTTTGTTTAAAATTTAATTTGCTATTAGCAAAATGTTATTAGTTTTTAAGCCACAAACTGACTTTGGAAAAAAGCTTACACTGAGAGAAACGGTCCGGCCGCCATTTTTATTTTATTTAAGGGGTTAAACATGAAAAATGGAAAAAACCGTATATATACATGGCTCGGCCTAGGAATAAGGAACATTCATGCAAAAAATCATCAAAATCGGTCAAGGCGTTTGGCCGTGATCGTGAGACAGACACACAGACACACAGACATACAGACACACAGACGAAATGCCGAACGGTCGAGTTAAAACGGAGACCTCGCTTACGCTCGGTCAACTATAAAGTTATAGCTATACTTTTATCGGGTCAATTCTTTTGAATAAATAATATAAATACTACCATCTATAATATTGATCACATAAAAATATTCGAGAAATATAAACTTAAATTACTCTAAGTAAATAATTCTAAACACAAACATTCACTTCAGATAAAGTACTATAGGAAACTACATATAAACATTGACAAGTTGGAAGGGTTTGAATTTTCTGATATATTGACAAGACATCCCATTAGAAAAATTTATTCATGTCACATCGCGTCGTCGTCGTCGCGAAGTTTGTGATAAATTAGAGTCAAATTTCGTATGACGTATTACCACATTGACGTAAATACTGTTTTTTATTTCTATAATAAACGTCGTGGATTGAGTTGGAAGCAACTTTCTTCTTGCTTTGAAAATATACAATAAGCAAATATTCTATAAACTACTATTTATAATAATACAAGTAGTAATTACTAGTGATATGCCTATATAATGGCAAATTAAATGTTGACAAGCAAATATAGAAGGATATTTTATTTTGTAAATATCCAAAAATAGACAAGTAAATTATAATTTGAACGAAGTAATACTATGCAAAATACTTAAACCATAATATAAACATCATTGTTAGACTAGCTTTTGTAATACAAAGTAAAAAAATATTAATTTGATGGTTTTATATAAAATGGTTTATATAACATATCCATTCTATGCACATTTATGGAGCCATTATCAATTCAACACCACTTATATAAATGCATGTTGATAATAATACAATTTGATAACACGATAATTGTTGCCATTTCATGATTTCTGATTTCTGATCGACATATTATATTGAATAATTACTTAATAAGTAATGTAATATATATACGGTTTTTGCCTTCCTCTACATTCGCCAATAACTTCTCTCTCTAAAATAAAGCACCCATCAAAATGTGTGTAAAAAAACTTGTATTATGTATTATGTAAAACTAATAATTTCTATAATTTAGTAAAAGTATCGCCCAATATTTAAAATAATATTTCGAACACGTTATACATTAGACAAACGATGTACAGTAATTATTTCCTGTTTGATTATTAACAAAATATAAATATCATACATAATTAGCTATACATAAAAACATACAAACTATAATAAATACATTATATCGTGTAATAACCTAGAGTTTGTGTCTTATTAGATGTGTCTTGGACCTAAATATAATAAAACAACACGTGTTATTTTTTTGGTTCAAAATACTAATAAAGAGGATCTATTACATTAGATGATGAGTTTTGTGATGGAATACATATTTCCTGGGTGGGGTAATTCTGAAGTACTATCACTATGTAATAACACTAATACATTAGTTATTACTTCATACATTATATTAACACATGCATTTACTGACTTCAATCGGTCATGTTATATGTGTTTGTTTAAAAATTCCAACTTTAATACAATTGTTTATATTGTTATTGTTATAATATTAATATCTCTCGTGCTTATCCGATATTTTGATGTTTCTATGATTCTTGTTTTACATGTATTTAAATTGTGAAAGATTTAGTTCAATTTGTCACACATTTTTACACAATTTAAAAACCTATTGATGTATCATTTAAACAAAATTAAACTAAATAAATAATACATTTGACGTATGTTAGTCACCGGAAATAATACAAATGCATTCGTAGATCAAAAACTCTACATACAGATATAATAAGGGTGTATTTGCACTCGGAATATATTTAAAATACAAGTTTTTTATTGTTACAGTTTCCTAAACTAGTTACACAAGTGGTACTTAATGCAATAGTACATAAAAATACACTCTCCATCATGTCTTTATCCATAATGTCGGTGCATGTTGCGCAGACCACGATCAAATACATTTAAATAATACCGAAGAAATGACAGTTATAACTAATGACCTTTTACATAATTACATTATTATTAAACCTGTTATTGTATATGTATATATAATTATTATAAGCAAAAATTATAAGCAAAAATTTACTCTATTTCATATGGGAAAAATAGGGGGTTACAAATCATTTTAAAATAACAATTAATTGTAATTCAATATATAAATGTTTTTTTAACAATACAAGTAATATTTCAAAACAATTATGGTTTTTATATGGTAGCATTATTGTTTTTGTTTTTTTACACCGACCCAACAGAATAACTAAGCTCTGCTCCCGGGAGTACATTTAATAAGCACAAGATTAAATTTAGCTGTGTATCCTGACAAAACAAAAGAAGAAGGTAGGAATGTGACTGTGCATAGAGAGTTGCTGTATTTAGCTAAAAAATTATAATTTAACTCTCGTTCTAAACTTGTTTAGACATCTACGCTAAGGACCATGCTTCGATAAATAACTAAACAATTAATACACCTTCAACATTGTGTAATTTGTACGTAAACATTTAACTATTTTTGATAAAACATTTAAATGTTTACTAATTTATACTGCTCGATTTAAAAATATACTGAAATCTTTTTAATATTTTAAAATTGTTTTTGCATTCAAAGTTCTATCAATTGAAAGTCACATACGTAAACTATTATTCTTAATAAACATTCCTTGCATTAAAATACCTGACTTATGAAATTAAGACAAAAACAATATATAATTCTGAATGTATTTGGTTCTACGTTCTCATTATGTAAGTTTCTGGTTAAACGTGACGCCGGGTCTTTTCTGTTATATCCCCGCATTTACAAACTATTTTCCATAGAATGAGGATTAATCGAGATAGAACTACAAATGCGAAATATAATATTTACTCACCATATAAACGTATAATTGTTGGTATAAAAACAATAAACAATTTTTAAATATGCGCAACTTTACTATTCGACTCTAGGCTAACTATGGCAACAGAAATGCAAAAATAATAATAAAAAAATACCTAAAAGTTTCTAACCTAACCTATTTAGTCACAGTATGTTTAACTGTATTCAACATTTAACAGTCAAATGTAAAACAACGTTGTTGTCTGCAAAAATATTAGGCTAGAGTCGAATAGTAAAGTTGTTACATCCCCGCATTTACAAACTATTTTCTAACACTATTTTCTATTCTCAAACCATTTTCTATAGAATGAGGGTTACTCGGGAATTTCCAAATAACTATTTATAACTACTCCATAACATATAAGGAAGTTTCCAGTTTTTGTTGATATTAGATAAGGGTTATTGCAAACGCGTAACTTTACTATTCAACTCTAACCTAATATTTTTGCAGACAACGACGTTGTTTTACATTTTACTGTTAAATGTTGAATACGGGTAAACATACTGTGACTAAATAGGTTAGGTTAGAAACTTTTAGGTATTTTTTAAATTATTATTTGTATTTCTACCCGATTAATCGCCATTCTATAGAAAATAGTTTGTAAATGCGGGGATATAACAGAAAAGACCCGTGACGCCTTTTCTACAAAACGCAAAGTTCTTCTACTTTTAAAGCTGTTCCTTAATTAAGACATTGTAACATGTACAGTACAATTGTATTGGTTTTAATTCTGTAATTGTTATGTAAATGTTATGAATAGGATTATTTTTACTAAAAAGATCATATTATTCTTACATTTCAATATGTCACTGTTATAAATATAGAGCTTTTTTGAAAATTAACTGTACAAAATTAAGCAACTTTGATTATTAAATAAAACCTTTTTAGAAGTAGACATCACAACGGAAAATTTAGGATACCACTCCAACTACTGTAAATTGTATTTTGTATTTTGAAACAGCTTTCGAACACCACACTGCTGATATCCATGTGGGCTTGTTAATAGACTTTCTTAATTTTTAATCAAATTTAAAAATACGAAACACATAAATAAATGTAAAACAACTGTATCTTCCTTATATGTTTAATTGTTTGGTACGATGTTGGTAAAGGATAAAAAACAAGCAAAGTATTGAAATAAATCAAAACATTCCCTACCCATTAGGGAAAGACTACCATATAATAATAGAAGTGTTGGCAAGGTCCCTAGAGATGGAAGCTGTCGAAGTAATAGATTTTCTGCTTTGTGTCTCCATAATACTTTACAGATACAAGGTTGTAAAGATTCAATATTTAAGTGTTACGTTTTTAAAGTATTGGAGATATTAAATCCTTAAGAAACTTACAAATGTTGTAGTAAATTTATTTTCATATAAACATAACTAATACACATTTCAAGAAGTATTTACTGTTATTCAAGTTTGACAGGTTTAGGAAATTTAGTTGTGACAATTTATAAAACAGTGTCACACATATTCAACATCTGTATATAAAATGCACTGCTGGGCAATAGTTTTAGTATAAAACTTGGTGCATAGAGATAATTATTTTATTCCTTTATTTTAAAAATACAATATTTATGGCCTACAAAACTATGCAAACAAATTTTTTTGGAAAAAAATCATTTAGTAATTTTACGTAAACATATTTTGCTTTATTATTATAACATCAATTTAATGAGCAACTGAGTTTAACACTGACCTGTTTGGAACTGCTACGTTTAAATAGTTTTGGCAAAAGATATTAGTATATTGAGTCAACCGACTGGGTACATCAGATAAAAAGTATCAACATAGTCAGAAATGTAAAATAGTTAGGGTTGTAATACTGTCTCCAGTTCCCAATAATATAAATATCTACTAACGGTTTATTAAAATTACTATAAATATTCTGTCCTAAGGTAACGGATCCAAACCGGATAACAGACCTCTTTTGAGTAACGGATCCAAACCGGATAACAGACCTCTTTTGAGTAACGGATCCAAACCGGATAACAGACCTCTTTTGACACTGTCAAAAAGGAACTAATCAAGTCTACCTAGAACAGGGCAGTGATAGTAATAGCAATTAAACCGTTAGCAAACAAAAGCATGCTGTTTTACAAATACTGCTTTTGAGTTTTAATTAATCGTGTTATGAAAATCTTCATAAGATGCGTGAATATATTTACGAAATATATTCAATATCCTGATATGGCCTTGATTTCTTTTTGGCTTAACATTAAACTTTAACGGCATCAATAAATTAACTGTTAAGAGTGTATGCCAATTATCTCTATATATAAAAGGCAAAGCCCTCACTCACTCACTCATCATCACTAATTCTCCCACTTCCCACGAAACTACAGAGATGAAATTTGGCATGTGAATACTTTGTGATGTAAATAGGAAAATTAAAGAAATTTCATTTTGATATTCAAATTTTTAGGGGTAGTTTTGGGGGTTTAGGGGTAGTTTTGGGTTTTCATTCCCAAAAATGGTTTTGTAATGGCTTTATATTTTTTGCTATAGCGGGAAAACAAAAGATCGGATCTTAAATTTGATGAAAAATCGTTAGTGTGGAAGTAAATTATCTACAACTTTTGTATTTATTATTTTTGTCTATCTCGAACGGTTATCGAGCAAAATTAGCTTATAGTTGAAAAAAGTACTAATTTAAGAGTTCTCAAAAATGGTTTTGTATTGGGTTCTATATATAAAAGGCATTATAAATAAAACATAACATATGTTTTTAGAAAGTTCCATCAGGGGTTGGCGTGCGGAGCACGCAGGGGCCCTCCTCTAGTATATAATAAAATAATTTATGGTTAAAAAAAGGAATAAGATAGTTACGATTTCAAAAACTAAATATTAAAACACATATAAATTCAATAATTTTTACAAATAGGCCTAATATTTATTTCCCTAATGTATCTACAAAGGTCGAAAATCTCTAGATTCATGTATAGGCTACATTGTAATTATTATATAAACTGTTAAATATGTAGTCCGAGTTTCATCTCTTTTTTTTAACATTTCGGAAAGTTAAACTGTTCTAAAGTGAACACCACTTGATATTTTATATGTAATAATTGAACTCGTACTGAAAAAGGGACAAGGTAAACTTCAAACATTTTAAGCTATATTAAGTCAAATACTCTCTTAGTTAAAATAGTAACAGTGTATTTTTTTTTTGTATATACAAAATCGTAATTTAAATTTGCAGTGAATTTGTATAGTGTTACTTTTTTTCAGATGAGCTCTGAATTAAATCTTTGAATATCATATGTCACGGGGAAGTAATATTAAAGTCCTTCAAATCGTAGGCTATCACAGTTCTCTCTTTGATCTATATTTTATATTATAGGTCTACATGGTTGTTAGCCTATTGAACTGTAAAAGTCATTTAAACTAGGTTACATGCCTTAAGTACAGTCAACAGTTCTATAATCCTTTTACGTCGACGACCGGTTTCGAAAGACTATCCTTCCACTGTCAAATAAGTTCCGCATAACCGGCTGGAGAGTGAGGTCGTAGTTATTTATTTATTTCGTGTTATTTATTTATTAATGTTTATATGAGTTGTTTTATTTGATGTTAGGTGTGCTTTTTGTGTTTCTTGGCAATCTTCCGAAATCGGTCGTCGCAGTAAAAGGATTATAAAACTGTTCACGTTACTTAACTTATCTAGTTTAAATTACTAGATTTTATGTCAGTTGTATGTATATATATTAAAGCAAGCAGGTGTAATAAATTCTATACATAAATGTAAAATACAGTATATATTTCAATCGTATCTTAAAATAGAATAACATGAAATAGAATTAAGGAAGTAAATTGTTTCTAAAATCGATTTAAAGCAATGATTTTGCTAGATTATAATATGTATATTATTAAACATTTATATAACATTTTATAATATACTAAGAATTGTTGATATGTATACTTTCAAATATAAATATCAGTTATACTACTTTAAATTATAACTCTAAAAATAGGCTAATAAATTATAATTAATATTAATTAATTATATTTTAATTTAAAAAATTCCTTTTCTTGTACCATAAACTCAAATTTGACATAACGTTTTTAATGAGTAAAGTAGTAATTTACTGCGTTAGGTTTTGCATTAGAAATATCTCAGAATACATTTTATTTGCAGAGATTTTATTTACATAAAAGGTTAATTTTTGTTCAGGTTGTTGCAAATTTTAGTTTGTTATATCTATAGTGAAAATTTGATTTTTAAAACAAATATTTGAAATTGAAGACAAATTTTCAAACAATGTTAATAAGGTGTATGTATAATAAGACAAAACATAAAACTAAGTTACAAAAATGGAGGCGAAAATAATTACTATTTCACTTTGAATTTCTCCTACAACCATGTGTTCTACCCCCCCATCATACCGTCGCCTGCATCTAATATGCTGTTGATTTATTTAAATATGCTAAAAGATTTAATCAAGCAAACGATTATAAACATTTTCAATTTCATACTTTTAGAAACTACAGTACTTTACTATTTCAATGTATAAAATACAGGAAAGTAATTTAATGCACATTCTATTTATTATTTTCATAGGTGTTGATATTAAATTTTAATAATTCACAAACAAAATAATTATAATTGTTGTAAATATTACATAAAAATCTAGGTTTTAAAAGTAGAGCAATATCCAATGCGTAATCCTTAGGCTTCTTTTTTACTTTTTAAGAGGGTGTGAAATAAGATATTAATCAAAGCCATGGAAGGCCGAATGCTTTTGACATCTCTAATATCCCTTTAAAGTGTGTGATGTATTGCGGATGAACTTATATCCATACAAGTTTTTGAATCCTCCTTTACACAGTTTTTGAATCCTCGTTTATAGGTATAGTGCGTTGATATTAACATCTTATATATCATTTAAATATAAATTCAAGAACTAATATTTATGGTTAACAAATGTACAGAGACTTATAAATATATGTATATATTATAATAATAGTTTTATAGTTTACCGTACCTATAATAATATGTGTATGTTATTGTTATGTACAGTTTCCTGAAATTTTATCAACGTTTTGTTAAAACCAACAATTGTGTTCAATTTGTGAACGAATATTAAAAAAACATATGTGATATTAATATACAGGGTGATTTTTTTAAATGGGCCACCATTGGCATCTCAGAAACTATAAAAGTTACAACAATCTTTAAATGGGGGACCTTTCCTATTTTTCCCCTTTCATTAAAACTACAATATTAACATTTTCAAAAACTCCGCCATTTTTCCAATATGGCGGCCAACTTCATTTTTTCAAATGTAAACCCCCGTTTTTTATGTTGAATTTCGATTAAGGATACAAATTTAAGACATTTTTATTCTTTTGTATTTTTTTCTAAACCCAACCATTTATGAGCTACAGCCTCTCAAAAATTTGCTATTTTATGTGATTTTTTTAATTGGGCCACCATTGGGATCTCAGAAAGTATTAATTTTACAGCAAACTTTAAATGGGGAACCTTTCCTTGTTTTATGAGAAATTAAATAATATGTAGTTAAAATATTTCTAAATGGCCGCCATTTTCCAATATGGCGGTCAACTTTGAAGTTTAATATGGAAACCCCTCCTTTTTATGACGGATTTGAGTTTTACATGCAATTGTAAGACTTTTTTATTCTTGGTGTTTTTTTGATAAACTTAACCGTTTAGCCGCTAGGAGCGCTGAAAGTTTCAGAAACTCTTATTTCAACAATTAATTATTAAAGAGGCATGTTTTACCATTTGCAAACAATACAATTTAAAGGTAGCTAAGTTAAAAGGTAATGACAACAAATGTCCATACAATATTGTAGTAATTTACTGTGTTTGTATAGGATGCTGAGTTGAACAAACCAATTAGTACACATAACTTAACTGTTATCCTTCATCCGATTGTTTTGACAGTTACACCATCCGATAGGAAATAAAAACAAAAGGGCTACAAAAAAGATGTCTTGACAATTTTCGTTAAAATGTACGGTTTTGGAGTAAATTAGGCTTGAAATTTTCAAACAGCCGCCATTTTGAAACGCATGATTGGATTTAATCGTTTATTTTTCTTGAGATATATCATTGACAGCTTAAACTTCATGCCAAGTATGAACTCAATCAGTCAAACCGTTCTCTAGATATGAATTATTTTGTACAAAAAACAAAATGGCGGATATCTAGAAAACGAAGCGTTTGCGGACCTATGTTTATATGAACTTTTTTCATTATTTTCACCAGTAGAACACGTCCTGCAATTCTTTCCGTTTCTTCCTGATACACCCTGTATATAACAAAACAGATACATGATTAAACTGGAAGAAAGATTAAAATTTTCCACTTCTGAACTCGCAACCTTACCTTACTAGCAACCTTACTAGCACTTTATATAATTGTATATAAAATCCTAGTAATATAAAAAATGTATCCAGTAAATACCTCTCATTAGTAATTTAAAAAAAATTATATATCAAATTATTTAGTTAAAATATTCCTGATATTTTGTGTATTATGAAGTGAAATTCCTAAAGATGTAGATATATTTTATATTTATCCACACATTATGTAAAAATAAATAACACTGCAGATCTGCTTTGGGTTCTAATTTAGTCTAAACTATAATACACCTAAGCCTGTATAAAGCAATAATAAACAGTGGCAATAATAAAAAGATAGCAAGGTGAACTCTGGTGTACTTAACGTTATTTTACTTTAAATATAATGGAGTAACTTTCCTTTCCAACTATTAAAACTGCTTTATGTTAATATAAATTTAGACTTAACTCAATACTTGAAAATGTAACAGAATGAATACAGCTAAATAATTGATTATGTCAGTTTAAAATAGTTACTATTAGAAATACTAAATATAGGCACATCATAAACAAGACGAATGACCCTTAACTTATTATGTTTATCGAGATTACAGTTCATTTGATTGAATTAACACAAATTATATCCGATTTATGGTTAGAAATATGTATCACATATTTTAAAACGTATGCATCTAGTTGGTAACAATGTAATATTTTTCAAAATTCAGGTATATGAACGATAACAATTTGTTCAGCAATAAAATTTATATCATCACTAAAGACAAATTTAAGAATCCCGCACATATTTGATCTTAAATCATCTAGGAACCACTGATCTTGTCTTTTAAACGAATTTATTGTGTGTTATAACCAAGCAATCAAACAATAATTTTAAGAAAAAACTTATCCGAATTTTTCTCACTTAAAAAGGCATTTGTAGGCCTGCCTAAATAAACGTGAAATCTTAAATATATTTATTACAAAGCAAAGGCCAAAGTGAGTTTATACCCAACTAGAATAAGGTTATAAGGTCCTAAATTAATTTCAATCGGACTAAACTACAAAATAAAATAATATATACGTAGTGCACATTTTATATTTGTTTTGTAGAAATTTAGACATTCTGAATTGAATAAAGTAGAAGGTAACAATTCATTTAATTAATTATTAATAGTTTTATTTGCCCTACTACTTTGTTGTAATTGTAAAGATAATATCTTACTGCAGTCAAAGTAATTTTTGTAAAGATTATTTTAAATAAAAACTTTTCTCATTTCCACAAACTATACAGATTCGGCAATATCTATCACATTTTTATCTTTATCTACAAAGGGTTTGTAAATACTTAAATACTGATATTTGTGTGACCTATTTATATTGTGAATTACATAATTTGTGAACCATATAACTTAAGTTATACACATATTTTTTTTTGTAACAGGTTATCCTCACATAACCTTATCATTTCCCGGTTTAAACATAAAACGGATGTTATTATATTATATTTATGTTATTTGCATTCAAAACTGTTTATCCCAGGACAGTAGTCCAACAAATATCTTCTCCAATACTGTTCAGCTATTAACCGATACTTTTCAGCTATTATTAAGTTGAATAAATATACGTTTAAACATATTTAACATATAACTTTAAATACGTTTAGTAAAAGTTAACTAATCCAAAGAAAGAAAGTTGAATTGCTTTTGACGGGATGCCATATCTCTTCAGGACACTGATATATGATTTCTATGTAGGTGTAATCAATCATCCTTTTACAAATGCTTTTCCAGTTTGAAGAGAAGGAAGTTTATAAATTATACTACAACATATTGTTCATTATTTTATTTTTGTCGAATATATTAATCAGACTAAAATAATTATAGAATTTAATGCTAGTGATAATAATTTTAATATAACAGAAGTTATTTACTGTGTGTAAGTTCTTCATGATGTTTTGGGTTATGATTATCAATATTATTCTCTATGTAAATGTGTAAACAAATACAGTACATTAAAGAATGTATATAACTAACAAGGTAAATGAATGTAAAATACTATTTTTAATACGAAAACCAAACTTCACTTCTTGAATTTGATTGAACTAATAATAAGCTGTTGTACGAAAATTTATAAAATTTGATGAAATTTAACAGAAGAATATAATATACTTAGTATCTACAAGATTGTTTGTATTGGCAAATCAAAGTTATATAAATGTGTTTAATTGCAATTTCAAATGAATCGTGAATTGGAAAAACCACATACTGTAAGTGACATTTTTTACAAAATTAATTGTATTAGTAAAATATGAAGCTTAAATGTAAACACATCTTTTGGTGAAAACAACATAAATGCAGCACTCGTAAATGCTTTAAATGTAGCCAAGAGTATTTACTTTGTAGGAAAAACAACACAAGTGGCAGAACTTTGTTGTTTTTCCAACAAAGAACGGTTGGCTACCTGGCAGTCAGATATAGTCAGACAGCTGCTCTGATAGTTAAAATTAAAACATAACCTTTCAGTGAGGTTTGTTAAGCCTATGAAGTACTGTTTCCTTACTCATTCATGGCTAACATGGATGAGGATTATATTGAAGAAGTTATCGTAGAAACATCATCTACTAAGCCTGGGAAGAAAAAGCGTAAACGTGGAATTACAAATAGTGAATCCTATTCAGAAAAACGTCATTAAACAGGCTAGGTTAAAAGGACAAGAATACAAAACTGCAAATGGAAAGCAAGTTTCACCTGCTACAATGGGACCAGACTGCAAGGAAGTTGATAATCAGTAATAATTTAACTTATCTTTACTGATGTCCAAGAAATTTATTAGTATGAGACTAGAGATTTATGATTAATGTAGTACCTACTGTAAGATAACTCCTGCAAAAAGCCTAGCCTATCTATTGACATAACCTAATCTTTGCTGTTTTATTTTTTAGATGCAAGACAAAATGTTTCATGAGAGTTAATGAAATGTAGCGAATCACTCTTTTTTTCGATGTTTTGGAATCTGGACTCCAAGAATAGTCAAGGTATTTAAATCCAATCTTTAATTGATCAGGAAGAAGTCAAACGAAGAACAAAACCGGCTGATGAAAATTGTGCAAATAAGCGGAATAAATCTTACTGTTATCGCATTAAGTTACCGTCTACTACATTGGAGGTTTGTAAACTTGCATTTTGTAATATTGGATTAACTTCTAAACGAATCCGAAGACGATGTAAACTGCTACGGGAAAACAAGCTTCCTGCAGATTTTAAAGGAAAATCTCCTGCCGTAAATGCAGTCCCTGGCGATGTTTGTTTGAAAATAGAAGAGTTATTCGCTCAAAAAATGTCACATTACGCAAGCAGAAAGGTATATTACCTTAGTGCTGAACTGAATATTAAGAAAATGTATGACATGCTCATTGCTACTAACCCTGACATGAAAATAACTTACTGGTTTTATCACAAAATAAGATTTGGTCGTCCACGAGTTGATTTGTGCGTTACTTGTGAATCACTCAATGTGAAAATCAAAAGTCCATCTTTGAATGATGCTGCAAAAGGAGTTTCTTTAATTCTTCGCTTATGAACCAATAGCAGAACTATTGGTTCATAAGCGAAGAATTAAAAAGTTTTACGATAAAATTAAAGACGTTTAAAACCTCTGTAGAGAATGACAAGTCTGTAACAACTGCAGGTTTATGCTTTGATTTCATGATGTGTGCAGCTTACTGACATACCTATTCAGGATATCTTTTACCACAGACAGCTTACCGTAAATATTTTTTGTATTACTGACATGAAAACAAATCTTTCAAAGCTGTACATTTACCACCAGGGCACATGTAAAAAAAGCCCAGATGAAGTTACATCAGTTCATACAAGACCACATTCAAAATGAGCTAAACAACTAAAAAATCAGAAAACTTTACCTCTTCAGTGATAACTATTTAGGTAAAAATAAGAACCATACTCTATTAAGGTATTGCAACGCACTATTGGACATTGGTAGTTGATATCCTTTGAGTGGTCACTCGTTACTTTCCTTACCCTATACTAGGTAAGGTAAGTATTGCGATCGACCCAAAAATTCGATGTCGAGTTTTCATAATATCTTTACGTTTCAAGGCCCACTGAGTCCAAAAAATGCATTTTTGGCAATTGGTCTGTCTGTGTGTCTGTGTGTCTGTGTGTGTGTGTGTGTGTGTGTGTCCGGAGTGCACAGGGCAAACGGCTGGACGGATCGAACTGAAATTTACAGGATATCTTCAAACA
>JAGFPH010010892.1:5383-21192 GCA_018207615.1 Philaenus spumarius
GAGTTATTACATTTTGAAAACCAAACTCAAAAGTTATTTCATTTTAAAATTAATTACTACTGAATTTCTAATTTGAGGTGTTTTTTCTTCAGTATAAGAAATCGAGTACATCAAATGTGCGAGGTTGTAGGCCGGATTTTATTGTTACCCTTCTTTTTAGTTTACTTATTTGTTGCACCCTTTTGAATACTTTATTATTTTTTTAAATTTAGAAAGAAAATGACTTCTTTGAAGATCCTTGCCACCAAAGTGAGGTTGTGAATGGCTATGTTGAGCAACATCATATTGTACACATTGTATCGGGTTCTTTCAAACAAGGTAACCCGAATTAAATAATAACAAATTTTTTTTATAACATAAGATAAATACAAAGTTTATTTAAAAGATATAAGAAATGCACTTAACTACTTGTAAATATTGTGATATACTTAATACCTTATGTTATACTACCTTACCATTGTTTAATACTAATCGGATCTAAAGTGATTTTCAATGTAAAATTTTCATGGTTTACATTAATCCTCAAGTTTAAATAAATGAATCAAATTGCCGCAATGTATGCATCATTTAATGTTTCCACTTTTGAAGTTGTCAACAATTGTGTTTTAATTCCATATTTATTATTGTCATATAAAATGTCTTATGTCGTTTTGAACGTATTCTTTACTTATAACATATTGCAATTATTATTCGGGAATAATTTTTGTATCAATTTATTTTAATAAATTGTTCAAAAATTCTTTCCCATTTCAGTAGGCTCACCTCTAGCTCTACTTTTACTCTCCCATCTTCGTACACCTCCTCCATTTTATTTCCCTACAATCATTAAACTGTCCTCCTTCTGAAATCCTTCGACTTCCCATTGTTGTGCATGCTCGTAGTATCTTATTCTGGCTTTTCTAATATATCGTGTGGAATAGGATTTTACTCTGATTACCTCTCTAAAGGTGCCTGTACAATGGAGACTGATTTTCATAGAGCAAGTCTAGCTAGACTGAGTGCGTGTACACTGTGGAGTAATTTTCCTTGGGTAGAGTATTCTTAGGGCGGAGATAGACAAATCTCCATGCGATTCCACGTTCATCTTGCAGTACAGGTTTTACGGGATAAAATACATGCTACTACCATTACAGGGAAAATCACGTTTATTGTCATGCGGGTTGCGTCAACTGTACGAGCGTTGCATGGGAGTTGGTGTTTTTTAGTTGGGTATTATCGCTGAAACTGTCGTATGGATAACTTGACTTATGGGCGCTCTGTACTACACGGTGAACGTGGAATCCAGTATAGCTACAGCACTCTCTGAAGATGTACACTGCCAAAGGTAATTGCACTACGTAGAGCAGCGCTAAACATGGCTGAGGGCAGTGTGATTCTACGATTTTTTTTGGCGCTGTCTTGTGAAGTTAAAATGTCTTCAAGAAAGCGTTTACCAGCTGGGGTGGTTGTGTGTGCCTTGTTAAAAAGATATCTATGAAGAGTTTTTCGTCACTTTTTTTCTTGTTATTTTCTGCAACTCAGCATTGAATTGGCAGCGGAGGTTGTGAAACTTTCTGCACATTTCTTGCATAGTACTTTTCATGCTAACACTCGAAACGACTGTGGTTTAAAATGTCTGTTTCTGTATTCTTTCAGAGTACAATTAGACATTTCTGAATGGACTCAATATGTTTAAATAATGTTATTGTTTTTTGCGACTCTAAACAAATTAACCCTAGAACTGTCAATGTGAATTTTTTACAACATAAAGCCATTTAGGTGCGTATGCAAGCAAATTTTAAAAAAATCACCAAATATAGAAATGCTATCCAAATTCGAAAGTGTTGCGTGGCTTTACTGTAGAGAAACGTTCAAAGAATTCATATATGCAATTAAAAATGTATTGATGTAAAATTGTAAAAGTTGTTAGCTCAAGAAACAAAAACTGTTCAGTAACGAAAGGAAAAAGTTCAACTTTAGGCCTACATAACAAGTACTAAAAATTTTTTGTCATTTTTTCGTAAGTAAAATTTAGTTCTAAATAGAAACATTTATCAATTTCAAAATTCTTATTTTTAAAACAACAGTTTTTATGTTGCAACTACAAGGGTGCTAACAAAACTAGGCCTCCTTTCAAACGTTATTTAGGGATATTTGCTTTTCCCAAAAATGAAATATTATTATAATAAAGTGTAGAGAATAAATCAAAGAAAAGAACTGTATACATGTCTTTTCTTAGTTCACAAGTATTTGAATAATCTCTACTTGAATAACAAAAGTGAGGAAAAATGTCTGAACTTGCCATCCTTGCTACACACACAAAGAAGCGCGCGTAAACATCTATTGTATGTTAAAAAGTCCGTTAGGTTCAAATTTCAAACTTGGTTTGAGACCTTGAAAACACAGACTTTCCCACGGTCCTACACAACAAACCTGTCTAGTAACCCATATTTGTTTCAAACTAAATGTTAGCTTGAATCTCTACAAAAACGTAGCAAAAGATTTCTAAAACTAGAATGATATCACCCGTCTTTCGCGTTTTATAAATAAGGCTATTTATTGGTTGGAAACGTAACCAATGCAAGGGTCTACAAAACGTCCCTTATCTATAGATATATTTGACGGAACTTTGATTGGCTGGCAACTTTCTTTAGAAGGAATTGTAACAGATCCAATGGTATATAAATTTAACTCAGACTAAGAACTGAGCGAGCTGTAGACATAGATGAAAGATGTCTTATTTCGTTAAGTTTTGGGACAAAATCCGCGTGTCAATTGAGTTGTACAAAACTAATAAACTGCAACGGTGATTACGTATGTAAATAGACGTCTTAGAAAAAACTTGTAAATACAAAAATTAAAGTTTAAATCATTTACTTTCAAACTGTTTTTGATTTATTGCGATTGGATGATTTTTAGTGGGTGAAATATTCAATACAATTTGAGTTGTCACAGACTACACAATTCACTACGGCAGGGCGTTGAGACCACACAATTTGAGTGGTCTGACAGTTAGAGGATTAAGCCATATGGAAACACTATAAACACAGATATAACACCAAAATATCAACAAATAACCAAAACAATTCACCACTGACTCTACTTAGAGCACTTTCCAATATTCAACCGGACGAAAGGAGCAGACTGGTCTAGCTATACTAGGGCACACAAACACTGTGTACACCGCAGAGTAAGCCATCTACAGCTAGAGCTTAGAGCGGTCTCCGCTAGGGTTTTCTAGCAGCTGCGTACACTGGAGAAGAGCTTAGAGTACCCTAACTAGAGCTAGCTAGGCGAGTACACTACGCGCTAGCTAGGGCAAATACTATCCAGTGTACACCTACCTTTAAGGAATTGGTTTCCCTGCTAGTTATTTATTCCATTCATCTAACATGTCTCGACCTAATACCTATTATATTTCATATTTCATACTACCTTCTGTTATTTATGAAAGTTTATATAATAGTACTAAATTATAGACATATTTTTATTTTTAAGTTCTCACATTAATTAAGTGAATACATATATATAGGCTACGTAAGCTTATTTTAATTGGCATTGTTTCTATTATGACACTTTATTTAATGTTATAGTTAATTCAATCACAACACTTCTCCATTCATCAATCTTAAAAAATCAACCCCAACCTCGACGTCATAGTCCCACGTTAGCACACAGGCTATACCAACACGTACCAGGAACCTCACAAATGTGTGTTTAAATGTACAGCTGTTATTTAAAACCCATATATGCCCAGAACTTTTTTTTGTTGCAAAAACTCTTGATAGTTGGTAACAACCTCACTTTATAATCTAGAAATCAGAAAAAAATGTTGTTATAATTTTAATATATTTTTTTAGGCCGTTTTTAGCTTGGGTCGAAAACGACCCGTTGGTCAGATGAAACTTCTAAACCTCTAATATCTTTATATATAATACGTGAAGCCGTTTTTTGTAAACACAACTCCTCACTTATTTCTGGACCAATTTTAATGTTTGAGGTTTCAAAAAATTCGTCTCATTTCGTAGTTTTGCAATAAGGTTTTAGATGTCAAAAAATTCTTATCCTTAATGGCGTGAGCTAATCTCAAAAGGTCGGGTTTTTCCCATAAGATTAACATGGAAAAAATTTTAAAACCATTTCTATACAAAACAGCTGTTTATAATAAGAAACAAACTAATCCAGCTGATTTCGTGGATGTAAATAACGATGATTACAGTATTCAGAAGGTTATAAAAACATTTTAATACAAAACAGCTGTTTATAATAAGAAACTAACTAATACAGCTGCTTTGTGGGTGTAAATATTGATTTTTATAAGGGAGGAAATTAATTATTTATTCAAATTATAAAATTTACGAACTAATTTGTTTTGAACATTTAACATTATTTACCATCTTAGTTTTGAGGTTATTATTTATAACTTTTTTGTTAGGTTTTTGATTAAGTGTAGACCTGAGCCTTACTGGTTCTTTTAACCTTTATTATTACTGCTGTTATAAAATATAAGAAATAATTTGATTTGAACATTTAACATCATTTACCATCTTAGTTTTGAGGTTATTATTAATCCTACACTTTTATTATAAATAAAACATAACATATGTTTTTAGATGGTCGCACCGGGGGTTGGCGTGCGGAGCACGCAGGGGTCTCCCCTAGTTATTTTATATTGTTTGATTTGTTGTACTTATGTAAAACCATTACTGTTCTTTACTATTAGGCCCTAAAACTGTATTCCTAAAAAAATTTACTTATTTGAATATGAAAAGTTATGTTTTTTATTATTTGTTCACACACCGTCATAAGGATGACAAGGAGTAAAAAAAAAACTAAGATTGAAATCAAAACTTTATAGTTACAATAAAATAATTGAATAAAATATAGGCCTAAAAATATATACACAATGTTGGTCCATTAAATAATATTTATAATGCGTGAAATTAGGTTTAAGAGTGAAAGTTCAGGAAACACTTATCATGTAGAGCAACACCACACTATTTGCAGGACTTTGTTGTCTTGTTGCTGCAAACTGCATATCTTCTTCGGCTTTGTTGCGTCAGGATAATGTGTTCATTGTTCTCCAGTCTAACAACGAAAGGAATGATTCTTGGTGAGATGAATCTTCTAGATGGTCCAGGGGAAGTTTTATCTTCTCCATACTTCATTAGTAAGCAAGTCACAACTTGACGACGAAAATGGAGTAAATCCACAACATTGCATTTATAACTCCGTGCTAACTGGTAAGCGTTGTTGAAAGCAACATCCAGCAACCACAACACGATTGGAATATACCATTTCTTTCCTCTCATGCCTATTCGGTAACAAGCTACATTTGCATCCATTTGGTCTACACCTCCCATATACTTGTTATAGAAATGTATCAAGTTAGGCTGTGCCACTTCTACTTTCTTGTGTTCAATTCGTGAGTAACGCTGAGCTGCTCGCACTGGTTGCACTCCGTATTCTGTTGAGAGTAGAGTAACAACAGAGTTGTCGTTCCACCTGACAGCACAAATGTCCTTTTTGTCGATACATGAATCAAAAGAACCTCTTGGTTGCTTCTTCAGTACTGCTTTATCATCAAGAGGACAGTGTTCTGTTCGGTCAACTTCCACTGTTCCTGTTGCTAAGAAATTACTTTCTTTGAGCTTTGCCAGGAGCTTCGGACAACTGAAGAAGTTGTCAAAATACACAGAAAATGGTGTATAAGGATAGCTTTCACGAAGTTTTGAAGTTAAGTTCAGAACAACACTTCCTCCTAGCCCTACTTCTGGATCAAAGTAGTCATTTTCCCCCATATAAATATCAGTATGGATACAGTACCCCAACTTAGTGGCTAGAACCCAGGCTTTGTATCCAAATCTTACGGGTTTGTTTTTTATAAACTGTTTACATCCATGACGCCCGAAGTAGGGAACCATAGACTCGTCAATACTTAAGTCTTTTTCAATAGGAGCATAGATCATAAATAACTCATTTAGTTTATCAAGTAATGGGCGAATTTTGGCCAACCGGTCAGACTTGTCAATCTGTCCATTGTCTACAACATGTAAGTAGCGAAATATTTCTTCAAACTTATTTCGCCTCTACTCTTGGAAACAATTACATTGTAAGTGTCATCTTTTTCTTCCCAGAACATCCTACGTCGAGGAAGGGGTACATATCCACTAAGCAGAAGGATGCCAATGAAGGTTAACATTTGGTCATGTGAAAGTTGAAAGTTTTGGTTGTTTTTGTCGGCAGCAGCAAACATGACAGAGTGCCTAACAACCTTTTCTAATATTTCATTATTTATAAAAAGATTAAAGAATTCAATTGGGTGACTATCTTCAGAAAGACTGGTAACTGAAAGGTGGGGAGGTCTAACCCATTCAGATTGATCAACTTTAGTACTGTCAATGTCTCCCTTTCCCATCTTCTTTTTGGGTTTTTTGTTTTGTTTTTAGTCTCTTGCTTTTTTGGTAGTCTACTATTACTTTTGGTATGCCTTTGTTTCCCTGGTGGCCCGTTTGGGAGGGGAGACTGTTTTCTCTTTTGGTTACCAGACCTAGGCATATTTTCTGTGGTTATGTTTTGCTCACCAGTCGTTGAAGTTGAAGGACCTGCAACTTCATCACTTCCTGACAAATGTACAATAAATTCGGCAGGAATTTCTAGTTTGCGTTGACTCAGGTTACCAGCACTAGGCTCTACTATGTTTGTGTTTTTCTCACTTACCACTGAATCTGAATGACCAGCAACTTCGTTACTTTGTGACGAATGCACAACAAGTTCAGCAGGTGCTTGTAGTTGTCGTCGACTTAGACGGTTGGGATCATTACAATCCTCGTCACCTGAATCAGCATCCGTTTCACCTCCAGGGCCTGGCTCAGGAGGCAGTAGGTAAACATCTATCTGTGCGACGTCATCATCCACCACAGATTCTAGATCTTCCAGAATTTCATGTGTCAGTAAAGTTGTTCGATACCTAAGAAACACAAGTAACTAAGTAAGGTTACAGTAAAAGTAATACAATGTAGATTGTTTCAGGATATATTAGGTTAGTAGGCGGGTTAGGTAAGGTTAGGTTTGTAGGATAGGGTAGATTAGCAGGTTAGCTTAGGTTAGGTCACACAAAGAAAGTAGGCCTAATACAATTCGGTAAAATTGTATCATCATACTACAACATAGGTCTAGGCCTATAACTAGTAGGTGAATATCAGAATAGAAATAGGCTACAAAAGGGTAGATATGTAAATAACACTATTTCATTAGAGTTTACTTTTACAAAACCCTTGCAACAGTATTGGTTTGTTTCAATAATGAGGTATATGTTTATTTTACCAATGAGATGATAAATTTAAATTATATGTCTCTTATGCCCACTGGGTCGTTTTCGACCCAAACAATATTTCTCAACTTCTGGTTGGTAAAATAAAAACAACATCATTCAAATAACTATACCACCATGTTATAGAACTATTCTACTATTTATATTGTAGGCATCAATAAATAAGAATAATTATTAGATAATAATTATACTTACATTTTTACAACAGAGATTATGAGTCAGATTCCAGCTGCTTGACATCAACAGAGACCAACAAACAAAACAAGTGTACAAACACAGAGAGTGCAGGTTAGTGGCAGTGTTGCCAACTTACTACTGTACAGTAAACAAATTTATTTTACTAGTAGGATAAAAATTATGGTATTCAAATCTGTAATAGTAGTTTACGCAACGATTGTATTATGAAGGCCTTTAAGCCACGAGTGAGATGTAAGTTGGAACACGAGCGAAGCGAGTGTTCTAAATATCTCACGAGTGGCTTAAAGGCTGAATACAATCGTTGCGTACACTACTTTATCTACGACCAAAAATATACAGGGTGTAAAAAAATAAGAAGTGTGTAATAATTCTTCAATTTGATACCCTTTTAACAGGAGTGAAATTAACATTCCTTTTACTCATAACCATACTAAAAAAGGTGAAGTAAAGATATAGTGAGCTAATCGAAATTTGGGATATAAATAAATAACTCACAGTAGATGACACACTTGTATTATATTATTATATTATTGTATTATGTTTGCGGAATGCGTCAACTCACGTTTGAGGTTAGTTACAATAACACACTAACATCCGGAACGTATGGGTACAATCAGCTGATGTACGAATAGCGTTATTTTTATTACAACTCTACTTCCGTCAAATGACGAGCTCTCATTGGTCTAGAGCCTATTATGTAAAGTGACTCCTGTTAGGTAATGATATCATTACCTAATCGGGTTGGCTTTTGGTTTATAATGTACCTCTTTCTGATGTTACTTGTAATAGCGTTATTGGTGTTTATTGCAATGGTCGTAGATAAAAAAAAAAAAACAGTGCTGGGTCGTTAACGACCCGATGGGTATAAATGGGTTTTATAAACTTATTTATATTTTCTACCAACATGATATGAAAAAAAACCCATTAATTCAGGTGTTGGTGGAGGAAACGAAATTACTCAACTTTCAACTAAAACAAGCATTTTTTCATCTTTTTGATTTTTTAAATTTCTGACGAGACCATAATATGAGCTGTAAGGAAAGGCTTTAGCTCAAAATTAAAGCTTATTGAATTCCCTATAACTTCCATGCTCTTGACTTTTCTGTTAGATGTGTCATTTTGCCAGTATCCATCTTGAAACATATAGAAAACATAATAACATGGAACGCATTTTGGTGCGAGGGTCGGTGCAATACTAGGTGCGGTGCGGCGTTGTGGACAGGCCCATTGAATTTTAACTTTTTGGAAAAAAGTTCAATCTTCGAAAAGCTGTATCTCTATAACTATTTACCTTACAAAAACGATTTTGATTTTATTTTGTAGCAAATTTAATATACTTAAAAAGCTAAGAATATAGTTTTTCAACAAACGCATAGTTTACGAGATATTTAACAAAAATCGGAAAAAGTTCGAAAAAATAACAGTTTTTCGACTGCCATTCTGCGAGCACAGGTTTTTGAGGGTTACAATCTGGATTTGTAGTCCCAGTAATGGTTCAGTAACTTTTGACCTTGATTTTAAACTATAAAAAACAGTTAACTCCCGGTTTCCTGTTTGACATCCGCTTTGTTTACGATCCGAGTTCCGTTTGTTCTTGAAATTTCAATTTCTTTCAATCTACTTCTATCGTTTTTAATTGTTTTTAATTTATCTAATTCAAAATGGCGGCTATTTAAAATTTAATAATACAAATAACTCAGGTAATGTTAATTTTGTAATAAAACTTTAATTTGTGTTTAAAAAAAAATCTAAATTTCTAAAATTACACTTATTTACATTAATCATCAAAACTGAATTCTTTTTTGGTAATTTTAATCTCATTATTCCTTTTAGAAAAAACTACATCAACTCCTTTCAAGCCATAAGGGGTTGATCGAAGTACTAGCCTTGTATATCGAACGGAAATTGCAATGTCACAATATTCGTCTGAAGTAGGGCTAAAGGTGTTCAGATCTTGATCGATTTTTGGATCTTCCGTTAGGTAAACAAGAGTACCTAATTTAGTATCCGATATATTACTTATCAAACTGTCTTCGGGTTCTGTACTGTGCAACTGGGATTTTTTTTATGCAGTCCCTATATTCCAAAGGGAACTGTTTATCACGGAACATCATCTTTAAAGTAATTGTTACAGCTGTTTTGGTTAAGTCCAAATTTTTAGCTCTATAGAATATTTCTCTGTAATCAGTCGAATTGTTAGGGCTTGCAAAACAAAAAGTATTAGGAAATTCAGTTCCTTTAATAATTTGTTCGTATTTTTGAGTTAATTTATTTAACATTTCGTCTAAATCATTGTTATTATTATTTCTGCTGACTGCTATTTCATCTTCTAATTTTTAAATTTTTCTTAAATTTTGACAAATTAATACCCTATTTTCGTATCTTATTATTGATCTTATGTATTCTGTTAGTCCATGCTCTTTTTGACGATTATTTAAATCCGTCTGGGTAAATTCATTCATTATCATCCATTTGTGATTAATATCTTTCAACTCTAAAAAAATGTTTAACGAGAACATTTCATTTTCGTTGTGACACATTAAACATGTTTGCATGTTTGGTGAAATGGAACAATGTAAAAGATCCACTATTATTACTTCTGCTGGGACGACAATACCCGACACTTCTTCAATCCTCATTCGATCGATGGAATTGAATGTTTTAAAGAAAAAATTTAAATTTGTCAATACCGGACAAAGATAGTCCGCTTGTGCTGTTTACGGAGCGCAGCATCTCTCAATTTTATAAAATTACAATCAAATTCTTGCAGCATATTAGCAATTGGACGGAGTAACAAATTCTGAACTGACTCGTTATTTATATAATGGCCAACAGTCGCTCTGAGCAGAGCTACCTCGGACAGCATGCACCTGAAAGCATAAATTAATATAGAAATCTAAAAGTAATTTACGCTAAACAAAAATATGGTACTGTTTGGCTCTACAGCCTTTTGTGAGCTTCACTGAAACAACAACAATAATTCTAATTTCCCAAGCTTCTGGAGCCCAGATGTCTTCCATCATCCTCCTTCTTGGTTTAAGACTTTCTCTATTTCTTTGCCAAAAAGGATTTCCCAACAATTTTACTGCTCTTACTGGTTCACCTTCCTTCAAATATTGTCACATATCCGGCTATTTATACCTTCTTGCTGGCTTTTATCATGATATCTACGGATCACGGTTACATTCCATTCACTTTGTACGATTTGAACTATTGATCAAAAGTACTTGGTGGAACTCCATTTTAATGAATATGCTATAATAAACATAGATCGAGTCTTACCACCGACCATGGTTTTGCCAGTCACACAATTCTCGATGCAGCTAATTAACCGAACCTGCAGAAAATATTTAAAAACAAATAATTGTTTATACATTTAGGCCTAGTCATTTAAAACGTCAAGCATTAATTGACCGAGCGTAAGCGAGGTCTCCGTTTTAACTCGACCGTTCGGCATTTCGTCTGTGTGTCTGTATGTCTGTGTGTCTGTCTCACGATTACGGCCAAACGCCTTGACCGATTTTGATGATTTTTTGCATGAATGTTCCTTATTCCAAGGTCGAGCCATGTATATATACGTTTTTTTTCATTTTTCATTTTTAAACCCTTAAATAAAATAAAAATGGCGACCGGACCGTTTTTCTCAGTGTAAGCTTTTTTCCAAAGCCAGTTTGTGGCTTAACCGTAAGTCGAATTTAAAAACTAATAACATTTTGCTAGTAGGAAATTTGATTTCCAACAAAATTGTATTCTTGATTTTTTTCCGTATCTCTAAGTATCTCTAACGGTAAGCTTAAAAAATGGCCGTAAACTCATAATTTGTTAAAAATCGTCCAAGTTTTTGTATTTCAACCATGTTTTTATACGTTTATTCTAAACCAATTCAAAAGTGTTCCATAGATTTTTTGTAGATAAAGGTTTAAAGAATTCATATATGCCAGTAAAAAAAATTATTGAAGTAAAATTAAGAAAGTTATTAGCTCAAGAAACGATCACGTTCAGTAACGAAAGGAAAATGTTTAACTTTAGGCCTACATAAAAAGTAGTAAAAATCATTGTATTTTTTTTCTTAAATGTAAAAAAGTTTCGTAATTTAGTTCTAAATAGAATTGTATAAACATATTTATCAATTTTAAATTTCTTATTTTAAAAACACAAGTTTTTATGTTCCTGCTACAAGACTGCTAACAAAACTAGGCCTGTTTTGAATAGTAATTTAGGAATATATCATTTGCCCAAAAATGACATATTATTATAAGAAAGTGTAGAGGATAAATCAAAGAATTGAACTGTATACCTGTAAATTATCATTGTAAATTTCATAAAAGTATTTGACTTACCTTTACTTGAATTACAAAATGAGATGAAACAAATGAAACCTCGCGGCGATAAAGGACATACAAAAAATGACCGTAGGACACCGTGGGAAGTGTTGGTACATGAGTTGAGATTACTATCACGACGTTTTAACATCGTTTGTTTTCATTATTTCTAATATTGGAATACGATATGGAACTTAAGTTAACTTATGATGCATTGTTAAGTTTGAGTTATTTAAGTATGTAAATATTTAATTGTATGTTGTCCCTCTATAACGCGATATTTTTAGCTATCTTACGCATTATTAACCTAAATAAAACACAATGCCTCTAAAAGAAAATCTTTAGCAGTTAAAGCTCAAGAAAAGAAATAAAAACGAGAACTAGAAATCCCGGAATCGCGGGAATTGTAAATAATGTTTCACAGGCTATACCTTGTGCTTACTTCCTTACTGGCACACTATTTTAACCTAAGCTCAAAACCACATTTGTTATTTCAACGAGCGAGGTCTACTGTTTACAGAACTACTAGTAGAACTAAATCGGATTTGTATCCTAATTTCAGTTTTAAAACTCTCTATGTAATTTACAAAAGTAGGAAATTAAATGCTTTGTATTTACATGAAGTTTGTTTTGTTAGGCAAGTAATGGTACACCGTCATAAATTGTATGCTCTTAAATATACCCTTAGTCTTAATAAGCTGTCTAGTAAATGTTGTACCGACTGTTGTGACCGTAGGCCAATCATAATAACGAACGCAAGCAGTTCCAAACACTGATTTTATTAACAGAGGTAATGAAACAAACTACTGGAGTACATTCCGATATATACGCAGTATAAGTATGCATAACTTATAGAATCGTACACAATGACATACATTCATTAGACATGTGGCAGCTATCCTGCTGCTGTACCATTCTAGAACAACTACATAATCCAGTCTGATTGGAAGACACGTACGACGGCTACTATCGGTTGAAAGGCTTATGGCCTTGTGTATTTTCCTATGAGCCAGTGGAAAATATGAGCCTTATGAATAAAAGAAGCTAAACCTTTTATTTGCAGTTTTTAAAGCAAATCCTTCTACTTATATGATTAAAAAATATAAAGCAATACCTTTTACTTTGAGGTAAGAGCAAATCCTTGTTTGGTTGATCCATATACTTCAAAAGTAGCAAATGGATATACATGAATAAAACTTATCTGTTACTTCAAATGTAAAGCAAATCCTTCAGAACTGATGCATCTAGTCGCTGAATTATCAGTGAAGTAAAAGGTTGTGTTAGTTTGTTTTTGCCATAATGGCAGATGTGTTAAACATTACAAACCTCGTTCTCCTCCATTAACAGGAGATTTCAAGAGCTTGTATATTTTTCAAGAAGAAAATGTGCTGTGGTTAACGGGCAGGTTTCTAGGAAATAGTGATGAAACTCGAGGTGGTGCTCTCTCTCCAACACAAAGAATGAAAATATGTTTCCGTTACTTAGCTGATCCAAGGCGTCGGTGAGGAGTTAGGCGTGGAACAGTCTACAGTGTCAAAAACTGTGAAACATGTTATTAATTGCATAAATGAACAAGCAAACGACTGGATAACATTTCCTACTTCACCTAATGCAATACTAAACGCAAAATTGTTATGGCAAAGTAAGTACCAGTTTCCTACTGTTATCGCTGTAATTGATTGTACTCACATTAGCATTAAAAACCTACATTCCATGGAGATGAATATATTAACCGTAAAAGTAAACCTACATTAAACGTACAAAATGACATGTGATGCCCGGGAAATGATTACAAGTGTGGATGTAAGTTGGCCTGGGTCCGTCCACGACGCTAGGATTTGGAAGAATTCTGCCACCAGGCAAAGTTTACTTTCAACTGAAAATGCTGTTCTTCTTGGTGATAATGGATATGGTATACAACTGTGGGTCATGACGCCATACGATAATCCTAACAACCACAGTGAAACAATCTGTTTAAAAAAGAAAGAGTAGTTATATAACGATGTTTTGGCCAGCTTAAAATGAGATTCCCCATTCATTAAAGTGAATGCATTTCTCTATTGTAATTAAAGGTAGCAAATAACCTACAAAAATAAGATATGTTGCAACAGCTGTGACGCGCTTTAGATCAGGGTTTGGCAATCACAAGTAACTATGCGCATCACAAAGCGGATAGAATCGGTACCAGTGTGGTCCGTCTATAGTCCTGCCGCTTCACAGGTTTGCTCGACCAATCAGCGGACGGAATCTCAAGTTGGACAAGGTCAAGCGCTTGGGTCGCCATTGCGGTGTGGACGCTAAACGACATAGGTGAGCGAGTTGCAGTGAATGGCTTATCTTGTGTTACGATTAAATACATTTTGATCGGCTAATGCGAAAACTGGTTTAGGCTATCGTGCGAACTGGGGCCATGAGACAGTAAACGTCCGAAAGCGTCCCAAATGTGATATGACTTATTAGCGTGTTGAAGGCTGAAGTCATACGCGACCCTAGTGTGAAACACCATGTTACTGAGTAAATTATTTAAGTGTTTAGTGCTTTAGTCTATTTTAGTGCGTATCAAAGCTGGTTACCCTTGTGTGTGGCTAATTAATTTTAGTGGTGGTATTAATAAATAGCGGGTGTGCTTCGTTAGATTTAACCGATTCACGTTCCTTGCGGGAAGAAAAATGTTGTGCCACAGGGCGGTAGTAACGATAACCGTTACACAGCTAATGAAAATAATAAACAGCTGATTTTCATTTCTCTTTTACATGTCAACTGTTTAATCCATTTAGGCCTACTTCCAGATTGAAGGATTTGCTCACAAGGAAAAGATAAAGTATTATTCATGTGTAAGCAAGGAAATGCTTTTACTCCTAACTTTTGCTTGAAACAAAATCTTTTATTTCTAACTTTTACTTTAAAGCATTAGCTTTAAACACCTTCATTCATAAGGCTCATTATATTCGTACATGTGATTCACTCAGCTGTTACAATGTAATTATAATAATTCAGCGAACAAAAAACTTTCCAATCACAAAAGAAATGCAATACCACATATAACAAGCATTATTAAAATAAAATAATTAAAGTAATATTTTAATGAATTAAGTAGTCGTGAGAATTTGTTATCATTAGAAGAAGCTGCTGCAAGAAATTTTACTGTGACTGGCAAATTTTCAATTTGACTGATTTCAAACACATCACCTTCATCAAACTGATCATCAACTGAACATCTAGAAACAAAGTCCGCATTTGCATTTGCTTGGGAACTTCGATATTTAATTTTGTAATTCAATTCTTGTAAGAAAATTGCGTAGTGTTGCACGCGTGTTGCAGACATGTATGGCAAACTTTTACTTGGTGAAAAAATGTGCGCCAAAGGTCGATTATCCGTTTGTAGCAAAAATTCCCCATCTATCTGCGACCACCTACTTTGAGTAATCGTCAAAGTTTGCGATGCAAAGTGAACTGGTCGCTCAGTACCATCAGGGTAAATATGTGAAACTAGCTGACCCGTACGGCGTTGCCCGTGGTGGTTGGTATTTTCAGTCTTTTTAACGTAATCGTATTATTTTTAAGTGTTCAGTCAGTGAGTGGTATTTGGATTTTATGTATATACATCTTAAATAATAAAAGCACTATTGTCATAATAATAAAAGATCTTAAATTATGATTTTAGTAAGTAAGTTTGATCCCCCCAAACCCCTCCTAAAATTTCTAAATTTTTCATACCCTTTCTTAGTGAGCACCTATGGCCCTAGAGGAAGCTATATACCAAATTGCATTCCAATCCGTTCGGTAGTTTTGAAGAAGTCGTTTTTTAATAACTTTGATCCCCCCTAATCCCCCCTAAAATTTCGAATTTTTCCAAACCCTTTCTTAGTGAGCGCCTATGGCCCTAGAGGAAGCTACATACCAAATTTCATTCCAATCCGTTCGGTAGTTTTGAAGAAGTCATTTTTTAATAACTTTAATCCCCCCCAAACCCCCCT
>JAGFPH010010892.1:22296-35779 GCA_018207615.1 Philaenus spumarius
ACAACCTCACTTTGGTGGCAAGGATCTTCAAAGAAGTCATTTTCTTTGTAAACTTGAATAAATAATAAAGTATTCAAAAGGGTGCAACAAATAAGTAAACTAAAAAGAAGGGTAACAATAAAATCCGGCCTACAACCTCGCACATTTGATGTACTCGATTTCTTATACTGAAGAAAAAACACCTCAAATTAGAAATTCAGTAGTAATTAATTTTAAAATGAAATAACTTTTGAGTTTGGTTTTCAAAATGTAATAACTCGTATTTTCTGGTGTGACTAACTTCATTTCAAGGGTCCATTTTATTTGTTTTGATTAAACACTAGGTAAAATGGATCGCCTCGATAAACTGTAAAACAGATGTGCCAACCTCACCTACACGTGGTGCGAGGTGTTACGCAGATTACAATATTGCTTTTTACAGATGTGCCATCTTCACCTACACGTGGTGCGAGGTGTTACGCCGATTACAATATTGCTTCTTACAGATGTGCCAACTTCACCTACACGTGGTGCGAGGTGTTACGCAGATTACAATATTGCTGTTACAGAGTTTTGCTAAATATTGTAATCTGCAAGCTAATGAGGCTCTGGCTTTAACAACCATTAATGAGTAATTTAATAAAACATAATATTAGAACCCGTGAAAAATGTTTATAATTGAATAAAGATTAAAACATCGTAGGGTATAACCGATAGTTTTATTATTGGCAATAACAGAAATTAAAGTATGACATTCCTAAGATATCGTTTTATCTTGAAGGATTAAAATTCAAATCGTACTATTTATGAAAAGATCTATAGCGGGGTCAATGTTTGATCGCTTAATGCTGTCTTAGTCCCGGGGCACAAGAGCAGCAAAGTAATCTTTACGCCGATGTTTTCAATCGGATATCCAGAAATACATTGGAGTAATGGGGAAATGCACAAGGGACGCCGATAGCTATCGGATACACTCTGCCTGTCTAGATAGGTATCCAGGCAACCGCTGGTTTTCCCCTTCTGCGTTTTATCCATCGTGGCGTTTCACTAGTAACAGTTGGTAATATGACAGTACACATGCGATGCTGCGTCAGATCTATCTGCTTCTTTCAATCAGGTAATTTTTAACTATTTATTTAACTCTAAATATTATTGGATACAACATTTATATTAATCTTTGAAATTCATATACACTATATTGATAATTTGGTATTAATAACAACGAGTTAGGCTATTAATTACATTTTAAGTTAGTAAATCAAGTCAGTTTTGATTATAACTATCAATTTGATTTTTGGATGGTAATTTAGGAATTACCCAAAAATTAAATATTATAACAAATTGTAGAGAATAAATCATAGAATTGAACAGTATACTTGAAATTCTTATTTCATAAAACCTCTTTCACTTTTATTTACTTGTTTCGCCAAATATCAATTAGATCAAATAAATAAATTTTGTGATGAGTGAGTAAGTGGTATTTTTATTATGTATATAAATAGAAGATATACATTTTCTTTACTTTTATATATTTAACTTATGATTTTCAAAGTACAGTGTTTGTATAATTAGCGAATTTCCCTAGGAAAAATGAGCTGTTGCAGTGGTCCTTATGGTAAGACCCAAGGTCAGGAGTATCAAATGAGCACCGATCATGGTCCCCAGAACACGTTTTGGAGTGTCATTAAAAATCATATATAAATATATATGCAAAAATTGTTATTTGCACTCTAGCGGCGGCATTTTAAAACCGATTTGGTCCAAATTTGGTACACATGTTGGTTGTCTATGTCGTTTTGACGAGTTCGTTAGCCAAAAAAATCTAACAACCGGAAGTACGTTTTTTTTACATTTTTACTACGATAGTGAATTTTTTTAGAGTTTTTTCTAAATGTATAAATATATAAGACGTTATTTTGCACATTTGTTTTTTTTACGCGACCTTATAGCTCGCTTGGTTCCCCCAAAATCGATCAAAACATAAAATACCATAAAAGTACCCGGCTCGAAGCCAAGTGGTGCAAACTCGCGAGGCCACTAGGCGCAAACAAATGCTACTAATATATATTGCGTACACACAAACAGCTGTTCAGCGCCTTCGTGAGTAGAACTATTTCCCAAATTGTTTGTTGAAACCCTAAAACATAGGCATATAAACTTAATTTTTGAAATTTGCTCAACTCACTTCAGAGGTCCAGCTGCGTGATCGAATTATTTATTTTTAAAACATAGTCATTCGATTAGGGCAATCAGAAAATAAATATAATAATGAACTATGCAATATTAATAGACTGCATACACTAAAACATATTTAGTTTTACAATTATTTAGGGTTATTAATTACTTTTTGTTTGTGGCTCACTTTCAAAATTTTTACTTGATGTTCGTATAGTTGAACTCTTTTTACTTTCTCAGTTTGTCGTAGAAATTTATCAAATTATGTTTTATAGCTATAGGCCTAGCCTACATAAATTATAAATTTTGTTTATGAATACGTACTTTTTGTGAATATCTATAAAAGGTACAGCATTATTCCTGGTACTGCTCCTTTATTTTTAAGAATCAACAGCAACGTCGCACTGCCACTACGAGAAATAATTCCTTCCTGAGTTGTTGTTGGAAGTCAGTATTTCACGCCCTTTTTTTAATAAACTCCTCCTTCCTAATTAATATTAATTAAAGGTGTTTACAATTTATTTCTCAGCTCGATGCAATAAGAACAGAACCTCCCCTTGAGTAATCTACGTTTTCTTTGGGGTTGTAATTAATTAAGCCAATGTTATTGACACGCTCTAGCAACGTGCAACTCCTTATACTTTCATGTGCGAATCTGCAGAATAAACCATTCAAAATGTTCTGTAGTATACAGTAATCTTTGTTTGGACTACTAAATTATTTTCTATTACTGCACTACAAACTTAATGTCAATAATTTGTTTAATAGGAAAACTAAACTATAGTTTTTTTTTCAACTTACAAGCTATTCTGCCAACCTGCAAACAGCTCTAAATATAAAAAATACTAAAATTACTAAATAGTTAAACTTTAAGGTTTAAAAGCTATCATAAAATTCTTTAGCGTGTTAGAATAAAAATTGCTTATAGTTATTATTGATGTTATATTATAAAACAAAACAAACACAAGGTACACAAAGAATTTTGTTTGACAAAGAGGTTAACATAAAATGAAAATATATTTCTACATACAGGACTGGCGAAAAGCTATTTCATCTTTTGGTTTAAGGGATTTAAATAATAAATTCTTATCTTTTAAAAATCTAAATTGGTATTTAATTAATTTTTTTATTAAATTTCTCTTCAACCACATATTTAATTTGACCTTTGGGTTTATGGTTAACCCTTGTGTTTGTCAAATTTGCAATCATTTTTAGTTGTAAGGGTATAAGTCTTTCTAATCTACATAATCTATATTATTATATAAAAGCGAAATACCACTCACTCACTCATCACGATTTCTCAAAAACTACCGAACGGATTGAAATGAAATTTGGTATGTAGCTTCCTCTAGGGCCATAGGTGCTGATAAAAAAGGGTTTGAAAAAATTTAAATTTTAGGGGGGTTTGGGGATCAAAGTTATTAAATCACGATTTCTTCAACACTACCGAACCGATTGGAATGAAATTTGGTATGTAGCTTCCTCTAGGGCCATAGGTGCTCACTAAGAAAGGGTATGAAAAATTTCGAAATTTTAGGAGGGGTTTGGGGGGATCAAAGTTACTAAAATCATAATTTAAGATCTTTTATTATTATGACAATAGTGCTTTTATTATTTTAAGATATATATATATATAAAAGCCAAATACCACTCACTGACTGAACCCTTAAAAAGTGTTTTTTGTAAATTGTTCCTGATGATGGGTGAATACCCGAAACTGCGGTAGAACAAGGTAAGATAATACCATAAAAACAGGATTAGTTGACGTATTATAATATACCGAAATTAATTTCACTAATCCGTGGGCTACCACAATGGAGTTTAAACTTAAAAAGAATACAATTACGTTAAAAAGACTGAAAATATCAACCATCACGGGCAACGCCGTACGGGTCAGCTAGTAATCATATAAATAAGAACAATGTATACCCGTAAACGAGGTATAGGCCTACATATCTATATCACCTTTGTCAAACGAAGACATATTATTGTATTACTGAACAGAAGTATAATTTGATAAAATAAAACTTAAACACTGATACAAACTCAAACGCGTTTCATTGACTCTGTCGCCATCTTCAGTAATGCACGAGCTACAATAATCAAAATATAACTATAATAATGAGTTAGTTAGAGTTTAATTACAAGAGCTCGTGTATCACTGAAGATGGTGACACAGTCGATGAAACGCGTTTGCATTACTAAACGCATTAGTTGTGAGATTTTGTGTTAAAGTTTAAGGTAATCTCACAAAGTTATCTCCTCACAAGTGAAGCGCAATAGTTATTTAACATAAATAAATTACTGTGATTCAATAAATGTAAATTTGTTTTCTAATCTTACCTTTGATTATTTATTTGTTCAGTTATCCTCTTATGTTGTAAACTACATAGTGTAGGTTAAGTATTTCACCACTGAAGTAAGTTCCAAATTTGAAAGGCAGATGCCAAAATAGGTAATGGCGTTATATTATAATATTGATATGTGCGCACTTGTTTCGAATTTGTGTATGCAAATAGATCCGGTCTCAAAGCTTCCGAATTTAATCATTCACTCTAAAACTTCTCAAGAATGGCCTAAGTTGTAAATAGGCTGCATGCATTTCTACGGATAATGTAATTTAAATTTGTATGTCTCTATTATGCTAACTCCAGAGAAAAATAAAATCTGAAATACAGGCTTGAATACAATTTGATGAATATTCATTAGTTAAAACTTAATGATTAACAAAGCATTAACAATGTTGTTGGTTGAATTATAACTAAAATTCACTCTGAATTCATAAATTGAAAGGAAAAGAAAATACAAATGAAGAACTTGTATTAAATTAATTTACAATGAATTAACAGTTTTGTTATTGATATCATAGACTGGACTAAGTGAATTAATGTTTTACTTATAGAGTTTTCCAGCAGATATATTTTCAATTTGCTTGAAATAACTGGGTACTGTATTGTATATTTCAATACATATATAGTTTGGTACATTCTAAAATAGCATTCTTATGTAAAGAACAATTGAACCAAAGTTTACATCTTGTTGAGTGTCCGTTTTCGGTTTTATATTTAAGAAATTTAGAATGGTGTGCTCCCACAAAACTCTCAAAACGTTCAATGCATATGTACAATGCATATGTATTCCATGTGTTTTTAAATCTTGTTTACGAGAATATTTTAAATAGAATATTAGCTAACAATTTGACTGACTGGCCAATTGGCGAGACCGTAGTCTCGGTGAAAGACAGCATCTGTTTTAGAACAATGGCTACTTATTTGTAACTGAAAAATGACTTTATTTAAACTTTTAATGACTAAATTTGGAATAAAATTTTTGAGTAAGAACGAGATAGTGAATCTATAGAATACTCTTTCATTGACTACGAAAATGTGTGGTGTTTAAGAATAGAGCTTGGATTTTTTTTTTTTTTATACTTATGGTGGTTTGTAAAATCAGGTTTTATTCTGACCTGCGGAGGTGCAGGATCAGTGATGATCTGTTTGAGGTGTGTGTATCGAGACCCTTCGGCTCTGTGTTTCACTCTATTATTTGTTAGTTTTAGAATGAAGTCCTCGAGTGTGGGGATTTTGTGCCCTTGAGAGATGGTGACGTACGTACCATGGGGAGTTGGAGATCCAACGGAGAGTTTTGTTCTGGAAGGAATCCAACTTTTTCTTCCAAGAAACAGATAGTAAAGAGTACCAAGCTGGATCTGCGTACGTAAGTACCGGTCTGATGTAAGTTTTGTACATGGACAATCTGATGCGAAGTGGTAGAGGGCTCTTGGCGTGAATGACTGGAATGAGTCTGCCAAGGACAATTTTAGCCCTTGACAAGGTTTGCTTGGCGTGATGGACAGGTTTAATTTAGCGTCAAGCGTGATTCCAAGGTATCTGACTTTGCGGGTCCATGCTATGTGTAATTTATTTATAGTTAATTGGACTTAGGAAATCTACGTAGTAGAGAAAATTGGATAGCTTGCGTTTTATCTTTGTTCACTGCAGTTCTCCACATCCTGAGCCACGGCTGTAGGGCATCCAACTGTTGTTGAATGACCGACGAGCCATATTCCAGGTTCAGAGTCCTGTAGTAGAACATAGCGTCATCAGCAAAGAGTCGCAGTGATACTTTGGGGATGATTGGAATATCGTTAGTGTACAGAAGGTACAGTAACGGACGAAGAACTGAGCCTTGGGGAACTCCTGCCTCGATGGGTCTAGAAGTAGAAAGTGTACCGTCGACAGCAACCTGGAACCATCTGCTGTCGAGGTATGAACTTATGAGATGTACATAGCATGGAGGAACTGGGCTGCGGGCTAGTTTGTAAAGCAGGCTTTCGTGCCATACTTTATCAAAAGCTTTTGATATGTCCAGGAACACTGCAATAGATTGATTTTTGTTGTTGAAGCCATCAGAAAGGTCGTTGAGAACTTTTACAAGTTGGAGTGTTGTGGAATGTTCACTTCGAAAGCCAAATTGCTCAGGACGAATGACGTCTTTGAGATGCTGGGTGAGCAGGGAATAAACGAATCTCTCAAAGACTTTAGAAATCGTTTAAAGTAAAAAGATGGGCCTGTGATGTTTAGGAAAGAGAGCCGATTTTCCGGGTTTTGTGAATCGTGATTATTTTGGCTCCTTTACTTGATGAAGGGAAGTGACCTGTTCGCATGATTCCATTGAAGATATTTGTTATGAGTGCTACCGTAGTAGATGTTATGTTGCGAAGGCGGTGTTGCTCACGTTGTCTATGCCAGGTGCTTTACGTGTAGGGAGTTTACTAATAAAACTGGCTACCTGGTCGCATCTGAAAGGGTCGGGGAGAGGCCCCATGGGACAAGCAAGACATTTTTCAAGAAGATTTTCAACATGTTGTATGTGGTCATCATCATAGATACGTGCATTTGGAGTGAATTGGTCTTGGAGTGAATCAGCGAACGTTTCAGCTCTGTCCGTGGGTGTGTAGACTACTCCATTACGTCCATGAAGAGGGTGATTGGGAGTTTTTGTTGCTAGGAGCTGGCGATTTAGTTTCCATAGGGACCCGTTTTCTGGAGTTACTGTTGATAGGAATAGGTCCCATTCATCTTCAGTATGGGTGGCTAGTAGCGACTTTACTAGTTGGGTTTGGGCATTGAACAGTCTCTTGTCAGAGGGTGCTCGCGAAAATTGCCAGTTTCGGCGATGTTTTCTTTTCTTGGCCAGCTCCTCTTTGATGTGAGGAGGGAGTCCAGCCTTAGTCCCAGTTGTAGGGGAAGTGTAAGCACTGGAGTTTAGTGCTGCGGTTATGATGGTTTGGAGATGGGTCACCTGATTTTCGATGTCACCTGGGGTGTTGATGTCTGCAGTGAGATTAGATGTTTGCCTGAGAAGGCATTCGGTGTACTTCCTCCAGTTAACTCGTTTACCTTCCTTTTTAGGGGGTAGACGTTGATAGGGAGATGTGCCAACAGTTAAGATAATGGAATTATGATCAGAGCTGAGGTCGTCAATGCAGACAAGATCGTAGGAAAATTTTAAAATTTTTAACACGGCAAAGGTAGGGCATTATTTTGCCTGGGATAATGAGTCGGTTCACTGGGACCAATCGCTTTGATGTTTGGGTGATTGTGCAGGAACTTTTGCAGTACTTTGCCGTGTGTATTTGCGATACGACAGTTCCAGTCAGGATGTTTGGAGTTTAGATCGCCCATTAGGATGGTTGAATCGTCCGATGAGAGAAGCTTTTTAAGATGAGTGATTTTTAATGTGGCATTTGGAGTGACATATGCAGAGATTATGCGTATATCCGTCCCAAGGGAATTGATGCTGATTGCTGTATGCTCTATCGGTAATAGTGGATCGTTAGGAATCGTTTGATGAACGATCCGTCTGTGAACAAGTAAGGCCGTTCCACCCCAGTCGTTACGAGCTTGAGTATTGGGACGATCTGTACAATAGGTCGTATAGCATAGAATGTTGAAGTGATTTGATGGTCGGAGGTGAGTTTATTATATTAGAGCAATATCGATGTTTCTTTTCTTTAGGAAGTTTCGGAGTTCACCTTTTCGACTGAGGACTCCATTGGCATTCCTTGCGAGAATTTTTAGTTGCCTATCCATTTCGCATGAATAGGGCAACTAGGGAAGTTAGAATCGTTATGATGATGGTTTTCGTATCGCTCTCCGTTAGGAGTTTGGGAAGGATCTCTTGGATCCACTTGAGTACATCAGCGGTCGTGATGTTTTGAAGAAAACTGAGGACGGAGTCAGGTGATTCCACTTTCGAAGATGTGACTTTGTTAGGTGTCCTTTTTGGGGGCACTACCGCTTTTGATGGTGGGGGAATGGTTACCACTTTCTTTTGTGGAATTGGTTTTGTGGTGGCAGCAGGAGCCTTTTTAGGGGCCCGTTGCGTCTTTGGTGCCGCCATCGTAGCCTTGGCGTACGACTTGTTGGCGACTTTGTGGTGGGTGGAGGGGTTGGCTGGATCTCCACTGGAGATTCATCGTCCGAAGCTCAATCAAACTCAGATACCTTTACCTTAGTAAATACAATATAATGCCATTCGTTGTCATTCACTCTGAACAGTCATTGAATAGTTTTACACATATTTTCCAAAGCCAACGGGTAAAGAGAAAATAACAAATGTTTAAGTATGACCTTGAAATGTTTAAAATTAAAGATATTCTTCAAATATAAAGGCAATAAGTTATAACATTTTGACCCAAAAAAGAAAAATGTTTTTGAGTAAATGTTTTGTGGCATTTGGGTACCATTAAAAGTCTTTTGCTAACCTCCCTTGTGTTTATCCCAGTCTCTTCATTACATTTCCCTATTAAACATTTATAACACTTTATTAAAAACAGTATAGATAACGAAGAGGAAGAATATTTTAGCAATAAAGCATGGGAAAGAATTTTGAAACCTGTTTTTCTTACACAACATTCTAGCGAAAGATTTTTGGAGACTAAACAAAAGAATTAAGTTTGAATTATACGTTAACTAAATAGATAAACCGTAAGCTAACTTAGAATGTGCACATGCAAAGTAAACTTGTCGCCGTACTTGTTCAGGTAGGTATATTTCGATAAATTCCAACTTTCTTAAAAACTTAAACGTATATTTTTTTAAATTGGAAATGTGTTCTCGAAACGATAGTTTTTTATCCAATTTGAGATGTAAAGCAAGACTACCCAGAAATACCGTTTCCATTTTATGCCACCAATACACACATAAAAGCTTAAAAGAAAACTTATTTTTAGCCTGACAAGACAAAGGCAACGAATCTGCATGATCAATAGCGCACTCTTGTTTGACATATGCAATATTAGGATTACTTTTGATAAAAACAAGAACACTTGCCCTACTGCCCCTTCCAGCCTCTATTATCGCATCATAGCCTTCAACCTGTAAAATATCTGCATCCTGCGGTAGAATGTTAAAGCGCTCAGGTGCAAGAAATTGCACTGTTTATATACGGCAACAAAGTTACGTTTGCTTTTTTAATTGTTATTTAATTCATCACAATGTTGTAAAAATTAATGTTCATCTAATCTTATTTGACATATGAAACTTCACATGTTAAATCATAAATATCTATAAAATCGTAGAGTTTATGAAAAAAAAAAAGAATAAAATTGTCTTAAGACTGCATTGTGCATATTCTACCCAAAAGCATGACGAAAATATGGTGTATCCAGTTGAAAAATGTAAACTGGCCGCAATATTAGAAAAATTGCGGGTAAGATAAACATTTTAAAGTCACTATTAAACAGAACTAAAAGTTCAGGGGAGTAACTATTTAATTTTTGTTTAATAGCTGTTATAGATTTCAAGAGAAACAGGTGGGACACTTATACCAATCACCCAGTATAAAATCTTATTTGTTAGTCAGAACAGCTGAAGTTTATGTTAAGTTTATGTATTACAAATGTTTGATTCATCACCAGTTAAAGTAATTCCAAGTTATAATGTAAGCAGTGTAATCGTTGTTATAAAAAGTGAACGCAAAGAGAAAAGTCTTTAGAAGCTGCTTCTTAATATTTACTGTAGCTTTAAACAGATCCATACGACAACAATCTACATTAAAAATTCCATACAAGTTTACCATTGTCAAGAAATATTTGTGCAAACGATAAAAGTTTACAGATATTAAATAGTAATTATTCTGCCCAAGTGGATTTAACAATCCCGTATCTTACATTGGCAATAAACGCAAGCTATGATGTCTGATAAATACAAACATTCAGTAGAGAAAGATTAAGCGAAAGTACTAGCGGAAAGTCACGTATCCCAGACATACGTGACGACACTTCTAAAAACTAGATTTATACTCCTCAGCTCGCTAAGTTCTGAATCATTCTAAGCCCAAGGTTAAGGGAAGTAGTTGGAGAATTAGAAGTTTACAGAGCTTTAACTCAGGCTGATAATTTTTAGTCTGGGTATTTAGCTAACTCTTTAAGCTATTACATGAACTAGAGGTAACTCAATTTTAGTTTTAAACCCTTCCATATATTTTACATGGTGCAGTTTCGGAATGTACACATCATCAGGTTAGTAGGCCTACATCGTTTAAAATGGAAAGTTTGTAAATGTATATGTATAAATTGAGAACCACTAAACCGATTTTCATGCTCTTTTTTCCTACGTGAAAGTATTCCATCTGGTGATGTTTTTTAGACAGTTTGATAAACATATGTATAATAAGTAAAAAGGTAGAACAAGGTATATCTAAATGTAATAAAAACATCTGGAATACCCGACGTTGGACGAATTATTTTTTTTAATACAGACTGAAGCTGTTTTTCTAAATTTAAGTTGTTGCATTAAACGCCAATTGGTTCCGAAAATTTACTAAAATTGTTGCAGTACTTTGTGGAGTATAAAAATTTTTGTACTAACGAAATGTGATAAATAAATATTGTCTACCGTTTACTAAAAACATAAATAAAAAAGAAAAGATAGTAAATATTTTTCGACTTTGTAGCCGATAACAAGTTAGCCCCCGGATGTACATACATCGCACTCTCTAGAGCGAAGCGTTTAAGTGACATCCTAATAGATCAGGGGTTTAACTTTGACCGAGTAACTAGAATCCGGCAAATGAAGCTGCTTGGGTTGAGAGTAGAAGAAGAGCACCGCCTACAAAGTTTACTTGGTTAAGTTGACCAACTCGCTTGCCTACTCTCAACATGTAAATAATACTGTATATATTTATTGTAAATAGGTTTTACTCTTTACTCGTAATATTCATTACTTATAAATACAAAAAATCTTAAAAAAACTACAAAAAAAAATTAAAAACCAAAAAACCAAAAAACATATACAAAAATTGGGATATGGAAGGTACCTCCCCGATAGAAATTTTATCCGGTGTCCCTGGAAACAGTGAAAAAACTAATAAATTGCAAAATTATTTTTCACTGGCTAAACCTTCTACTTACTTCCTTACTGGCACACTATTTTTAACCTAGCTCAAACCCACATTTGTTATTTCAACGAGCGAGGTCTACTGTTCACAGAACTACTAGTATGGTAGTTAGTTAAGGAATGTTTAATGTAAGGTTGTTAAAACAAAAGATAGAAAACGGACGTATGAAGGTAGGATTACGACATGACAAGAACTGTGGAAATATCTGACATCAGCAAAACACTCATTTGGTAGTTTGGTTAAGTAGGCGGAAGTTTGCTATATAAACTTGCCCCTGACCTAGAAATGGGAACAGTGAGTTGGGAGACGGACGGACAGGCCAGTATATTGGGATAAGGTCAGGGCCTCTGTTGATGGAACAGACCAATTGCGAGATAGACGAAGGTCACCAGGTCTCCATACAGTGATGAATATCGGCCACTGGTAATCGGTACATTCTTCGGGACTTGAAGATATTAGAAAGACTTTGGGCGAGCAAGCAGATTACTTAGATATTCTATATAGTCACATTGGGGTATCTTAACAAAAGAATAAGCCAGGGTTCATGCGCGATAATAAAGAACTGATATTAACGATGAATAAATATTTTCCAGTAGAAATAATAAATAAATAAAATAATTTTAAACAATAAAAACCTGTACAATCACTGAACCAAATTTAATTTAATTATTCATTGTAATACAACCCAACGTCAAACAAATATTAACAGAAGTAACGACCCGTTCTATAAGGTTCCAACCCTAAATCATCTGCTTGGACTGTTTTAAGGAGAAGCTTAAATCTAGTCCTTATCGTTTGCAGTTGTTACAAGCTCTGACGCCTACAGATTAAATTATACGTGCCAACTTTATAAACGATATGATTTTCTGGGTCATGTCATTCTCAGTGATGAATCGATATTTCACCTAAGTGTACATGTGAACACTCATAATGTGAGCATCTTGGGGTCAGAAAATCCCCACTACGTGGTACAGTTGAAACGAGGCTCCCCTAAATTGGTTATTTTCTATCACAGCGGATAGTTTATGGGTCCTTAATTTTAGCTGAAATAACTGTAACTGGTTTTTCTTATCTGGATGCGCTATCAACGTCTCACTGTTTCCTCAATTGGAAGAAGCTGAACGACAGACTTTATTTGGCAGCAAGATGGTGCGTCGCCTATTGTAGGCGATGCTGTAGTCAACCGCTGGATAGCAGCAATGGGTCTGTTGAAAGACCTTGTTTTGCATGGTGGCCTCGTTCATCCGATCTGACGCCATGCCATTTTTACTAATGGGTGGTTCATAAAGGAATTGTATGTGCCTCCACTACCAGCTGACCTACCAGACTTCAGAAACAGGATTGAAGCAGTTGTTGAAACAGTTCGAGATGAACTTGGCTATAGACTCAATGTGTGCCGTCCACATTGGACACTTGTAGGAAACACTCTTTCAGTTACTATTTCATGTGTTGTATTATTTATATTTGAAAGTTAAATATAATTGACCGAGCGTAAGCGAGGACTTTGTTTTAACTCGACCGTTCGGCATTTCGTCTGTGTGTCTGTGTGTCTGTATGTCTGTGTATCTGTCTCACGATTACGGCCAAACGCCTTGACCGATTTTGATTATTTTTTACATGAATGTTCCTTATTATAAGGCCGAGCCATGTATATATACGGTTTTTTCCATTTTTCATTTTTAACCCCTTAAATAAAATAAAAAAACATTGGGTGTGCTTAAGACCACACGTTAGAAGTGATAACTTCTATGACCGATTTATATTTTTATCAGTATTAATATAAGAGGAGAATAAGGGTAAATAATTTAAAACATTAATGACTTTGCTGACTTTGGTATTTAATGTACATATAACACAAATATCATATATATATATACATACATACTATATCTCGAGCGGTGACGGTCGCGAGTTTGATGCTTTT
>JAGFPH010010893.1:7107-37438 GCA_018207615.1 Philaenus spumarius
CATCCAGTGGAAGGTTAAGAAGAACATATCCACCAGGCCTACCGACTATTAAGGTTTCAATTCCTCATTTTTATGGAATCTGGATTTTTGGCGCTCCGGATTTCTTATGTTCGAATTATTGACCCTCTACTGTATATAGATTAGCATCTTTGTCTTATGATACAGTGATTCGGGTCATGCCTTTACAGTATTCACTTCAGCCAATGTTGTGTTATGATTTTTTCTAATTTTTTATTTTCCATGTTATTTTTTAAAGGAAAACCCAAGAAGCCTACATTAGAGAACACTAAGGATGCTAGTGACGGCAAGAAGCCACAGATGATATGGAGGGTCGAGAGCTATTCTCCACTTATTCAGTACGAATTGATCCACAAGGCCAGACAGGTGTGTTACGAATAAATAAATTAGAGTTTTTTTTAGCTGTATATATTATTTTTCAATGAATATTGAATTAATAGTCAACCTACTAACCTCCTTCTAAATTTAACGTCTCAAATGTCTTTTGACGTTTTGAAATTTAAGTAGTCTTAATTTTAAATACCTATAACGTATTGTTTTATTTCTAGGAAAAAGACTGGAAGACTGTTACTGTCGATTTGGACAGTCAACAGAAGAATATTTATATATATAACATTAAGCACACATTTGACAATAGTCTTCCTTCAGCTGAATATGAAACAAAAATGAGAGCTAAGAACAAATATGGATGGTCCGACCTCTCTGAAACTCATTTCTTCACCAAAGGTAATTCTTTATTTTATTTGCTGAATAGAAGTCTGTTATAAACAGTCGGTCATAACCTTTATTGTAAATTGAATTCAATTGTAAATATTGCATAAAGTCTTAGTGAAAATACAATAAAAACACTATTGTGAGTTTGTAAACAAATTACCCAAGTTCATCGTCATTATTTAAAAAATTGTATAACCTAATGTTAAAAGTCTGGTGTATAGCTAGGAAATATTATCGGAGACGGAGCATTGCTGGATCTAAAGTGTCATGATTAATTCAGATTCTAAGTTATGTTTGACTGAAGTGTTTTTTTTATTTTAAGTTAATTATGACCGAGTCATGTTAGAATGAACTTAAAAATTACTTAAATGCCAATATTAGCCTCAAGACTAAGCTTTACTACAACTTGAGTAAAGTGTAAATCTGCATTCCTTGTTTGACGATTATCTAAAAAAGTAATCCATAATCAAAAACAATTATTAAAGTAAACTTGTTGAAGTTACCGTCCAATAGTCAAATTTCACACGTCCAACGACGGCCGTTTTGGCTATTCAGCCATTTTCAAGTTAGGACCATTGTCCTTCGTCATTAATAAAAATAAAAACACATAGTACACTTAAAAACACTTACACACACAAGACCACAATTACAAAATATACACTCGCACATTTTAATGTCCGTGTGGTTAGATCACTGACCACGGCTAGACTGTCAGTGTTACGTCTGTGCATAGTTCTTAGATATTGCAAAAGTAAATACAGATAAGAACTATGCACAGACGTAACACTGACAGTCTAGCCGTGGACAGTGATCTAACCACACGGACATTAAAATGTGCGAGCGTATATTTTGTAATTGTGGTCTCGTGTGTGTAAGTGTTTTTAAGTGTACTATGTGTTTTTATTTTTATTAATGGCAAAGGACAATGGTCCTAACTTGAAAATGGCTGAATAGCCGAAACGGCCGTCGTTGGACGTGTGAAATTTGACTATTGGACGGTAAGTTCAACAAGTTTATTTAATAAACAATAGTCAGTATGGCGAGCATAAACAATAATAATTAATAAAGGTATTTAACTGCTGTACTATATAATCTTCTTTATAAGAACTCTACTATATTAGTAGATTTGTTTTCATTTCCTGTTATTCCCTCAGCTCCATGTGTGAAAAGTAATGAGCACATAGCTTCTCGGTAGGCTTTTCTTTAAAACTCTGGGTTGATAGATATTAGCCTACATACAGTAAAACTCTCTTGACTTGTGCTAGATTTCTTTTAAATTTAGTTTTGAAGCAATCACGCCTGTCTCTTTATTTTATTTATTTAGTTTTTAAACATTGTTTTACATAAGGCTCGGCAGATGTGAAACGTTGACTACAGCCCTCCAAGTGGTAGAGCTATACACTGCTAACATTGAGTTTGTTTGCGTTTCATTCTTCCGCTAGCAAATATAGTGCAGCTTCATAAAAGCGCAAACTAGAGGGTTTACCCTGACTGAATGCGCTTGCTTGATAATGTAAGTGAGTAAGTGTTACTAAACACAGCTTTCTCTCACACATTCAAAATTAACTGTTATGTTATTTCTCTAGTATTTCTCAGCGAGCAACAAGTTGATGTGATAACCACCATAGTGTAGGCTAAACATTTGAGCAGGAACACAAATTCAGTGTGTACATGCTTCCCCAATAAAGCAGATTATTTTATTATAAATTATCCAAATTTATTAAAATTACTTTTATTTGAAAGGTAATTAAACTTCAAATGTGGTTAGCTTTTTACACTATTGATATTTGCATTATTGAGTGAGAACAAAAATCACAAACTTTGATCTTGAGTTAAGTCAAAGACCAAATTCAGTTAAAAACAAATTTAAAAAAAAAACTAAATGGAATCCACATTCGGACTGTCCTAATTTTTAAAATGATATATTCAGAATAATTTTCTGATCATTATTACTCAGTTTAACATTGCTCTTATGGGAGTTGAAATTCAAGATTGTGACTTGGTCTGTCGAGCCTTAATTTATTATTTTGGGAATCATTTTTGAGTTATTTGCTTTTTTAATTTGTTTACATTTTTTGCACTGCATTTTTTCTTTCATTGAGCACATTGTGTGTTTTGTTTTTTATTACAGGCGAACAAGGAGAGCTGTCAGAATCCAGTCTTCTTGGATCCAGTAAGCTTTGGTTATCTTATTTTTACTTTAAGTTTGTTTTAAAGCAATAGATCCAACCCTGGGTATTTATTATGTATTGTTTACATTGAACTTGCGTTGGTTGGGCTATGCAACAAAATATACATTACGGTGGAACCAAAATAACAGTTGTTTAATTTCGATAAATGAAAAAGTCTAAAAAATGCCTTTTTACATTATAAAAGTTGAAATTAAAATGTATAACAATTATAGACTAATTGTAATTGCAAGAAGGTCAACAATATTTGAATTAATTGCAATTTTTTCATTGCTATTTTCACATTTTTTATACTTTTTTATTATTATTTTCATTCTAAATACATAGAGAAACAATTATGGAAAAATTGTTGAAAGATAGTTTGAACAAAAAGGAAGTTCTACAAAATTACAGTTAGTAATTAATATAAACTAGTGGACATGGCAATGAATGCTTCGCTATTGCTTGATTTACCTAACCTAAAATTATATTGAGTTTTTGATCCAAATCAGTTGTTGATCAAAATCAGCTGTTGATCAAAATCAGCTGTTTTAAGCTTTTCATACGAATAGCTGTTTTTTGTGCCCCTGATAAAATCAAAAGAAATCTTTCTTCTTCTTCCTTAAGATTGACCTTCCATAAGATTAACATGGCAACTTTGAGGGCCACTGGGGCGAAGCCCTTAACATACATTGAGCTCATTTTAAGGGAAGCACAACTTCAGGGTGAGCTCTGTAAAATGACACCAAAAACATCAAAATCGGTTAAAAACTCTAGGAGGAGTTCTACTCACAAAATAACCCCTAGCAAATTAATTAATTATGTATAGATAAGATAAGCATTATACAGGGTCATGGAAAAAGAATAACTATAGAAATCACTACTAAACGAATGTGGCGATTTTGTACCTTGAAAAGTTTCTTTGCAAACCTTTTAATAAATTATGTGCCCTGTTACTGGCTTGGCAGATATCAAATCAACAATAAACTTTAAGTACGTACAGAGGAGCATGAGAACTGAAACACACTGTTGTGATGGCAGTAATGATCCTTTCTTTGAGATGTACTAAGTTACGGATTTTCACACCATAAACAACGGTCTTTATTTATCCCTAAAAAAATGTCTATTGGACATCCTTAAAAAAATGTATGTTGTTCTGGGCTTGTAGGAACCAGGATGTAGAGCCCCCACTACCAATCCAATCATTTGAAAACCACGAGATATATGCCTCTTACATTTGTTTTGTAATGTGCCAGCGTTCAACCTTGCGTAAAAATTACAATAACATTAGTTTCTCAATTGATTTGTTCTATCTGAAGGAAAACAAACAGTTGAAGCATATTTAGATAAAAACCCTTGGTAATTTTTCTACCAACTGTAAAAATAAGTGAAAAAAATGGTCATAAAGTAACCCTTACCAAACATTCTATTTGGTCAGCTAATAGTGTTTCATCCTCTTAATTCTCTCAGAGCAAACTCTATCTTTTACTATCTTGTTTACATAGTAGTCAGTTAGGAAGACATAGGTAATGAGGAAGTTCCATTCTTCCTCTTCTACCCATCAATTCTTTAGCAATATTCTGCCAAAAGTCAAAACAATAGTGTAGGTTGCTCAATCCTGCTGCCATCGCAGGATAGGCCGATGTTTGTGTTAAGGGCCGATATTCTGTTTGTGTTGTAACATGTAGCAAGTATAGTTTCCAGTATCTACAAGTACGTTTACACATCTATTTATCTTAAATGTAGCTTCATAAGACATTTCCCCAGACACAAGCTACGAATTTCCCCAAACGAAATCCCGGATGTTTGGTAAGCGTATCTATGGCCTATCAGGTATTTTGTTTAAGAAAGTAAATAGTATTTTAACTAAACAAAAGAAGTCAAACTAAATTGAGATCAGATTGTAAAAGAATTTTTGAGTTCCATAGTTTATATAACTTGAGCTTAAAGTTATTGAAAGTCAGTAGGCTATATTAAATATTGATTAGTACGGTAACAGTTTTACAAGACGGGTTTTTTCAGAATACATTAGGAAGCGTAATATTAATTATATTAGAAAAATGTATTAAGAGACCGTAAAACTGTAATATTAATCTAAGTATGAACATATTTTATGAGTATGATTTTGTTACTAAACCATAGAATTATCTTTTACAACAGCTTCAACAAGTCACACAACTGTCACAACCGGCGAGGAAATATACAATATTACAACAGTTTTTCAAAATGCCACTCTAGGCCAGCAACTGTTTGATATCCTATCATCAAAAAAGGTCAACGAAGAGGCGTTAAATGAATTAGCGAAAACTCAAAATATTACAACAAAAATCGACAATAAAGGAGTCGATCACCTTGTCAATGCATTCAAAACTATTTCAAAAGCATACAAAGAAGCCGATGTGGTGAAGGATAAGTTGGAAACAGTATTCTTGAATTGGTTGAACAAACCAAATAAAGAAAACATTTTTGAAACAGTGGTGACGAGTTCTTCCACTACCGTTAGCGATCTTATGAACAGAACTTCAGGTATTTTTACTGGGCCATTCTGTTTAAATGAATGTGTCGTGCTGGGTTCTGTTCACATTTACTTACAACCTATTTGCAGAAATGAAGCATGTACAAACTTTGCTTTTTTATGTTAATTTAATACATTATTCATCCGTATAACTTTAAGTTTTTTACCTTTCTTAGATTTATCCACCAAGCTTTGCACAGGAGATATTTTTACATTACAGCAAAAGGTTTAGCCAAGTTGTTAAAACAACCTTGGTTACAATAACAATTTTTCTTCTAACTTTAACGTGGAAAGATTGTGTGTGAAACAAGCAAATGGTAGACAAATTAAATCAGGCTACCAGTTAGAAGCTTGTAAATAAATGTTCACAAGACTAACATAAATGCTAAAATTTAATAGAGTTATTTAAATATTTCGTTTGATAAATAAAAACAAAATAAAGGACTTTCTATCTACATTCCATAAGGATATGTAAAAACCTACCAATCCCGTACAGTGTTTCTTGAAGTCAGAATAAGCTACAGCCTGACTAATATTGGATAGATTATTTTACCTTCATAGAAGTTGCCAATTTTAAATATATATACAAGTAGAATGGTATAAAATTTATCGTAGCCATTTAGTATAACTGTGGAAGAAACCTTATACATTGATTTAAAGTACGGTATCTGATTGTTTAGTATTATAATTTTTTTTTAACCTAAGGAGATAGTGGTTGATCTAGTTAGCAAGAATACTGGTAATTTCATATTCATGCAAGAAAAGTTTACTGTTTAAATTCATCAATATCTGGGGAAATCATTATGCCAATAAGGTCAAATAATACACATATGTATTGCTAACACACATACATCATATTAAAAAACAAGGAATCAAATTAGCAGGCATAAATACCTGCTGAATAGTGAATACTATTCTCAAAATAACTCTATACTATAGGATAAAACTAGTCGTCCACTAGGTTGGAGATGCGCCATGCAGATTTTGCGTGAAGAGCCTTGTCCACTCAAACTGCAGCGGCCTTCCTTTCATTCTGGTCACCTGATAATCAGGCTTGTTATTATGTAGAGGACCTAGGGAAAAACCAGGATCGCAACATGCCAAACAACCGAAATGTACGGTATTCATCACATCAATTACCTTCCTCCTGACTAAACAAAGGGTCGTACAGAAAATAGAATCAAATAAAAAAGTGAATACAACTAATTATCTAAAAATTTGTCGCAAAGTTTTCATTTTGCCAAAAATATATTTTTTCCCTTTGAATATTATTGTTGCCATCACTTTTGTTGTATACAAAAACTTTGAACAATTTTTCATCGTAATTATTACATTTTATACAACCCCATTTTATGAAACAAAACCTACTAATTTATATTTGCCAAAGTTTTCTCTAAAAGGTGAAATACTTTTTTTTTATAATTATTGTACGGTATGTTTGTAAGTTGGTCAAATTATAAGAAAGTGAGACCAATAATTTCTTGTTAGTAATGCATCTACAAAATAAATTGACCGTTGAATTGAAACATGTTCAAAAAGACTTTGTTTTGACTGTGTACCACCGGCCGACATGAGGAGTTGGGTTTGTACGAATGTTGCCGATTACGATCGAAGTTATTCAAACCCATCAAGTTCCGACCTCCCTGAAAATTATTTTTTGATCTTAACCCTAGAACCGGCAGCTTTAACGAAAATGGATTTTTTGGCGTGTGCAAGCATTTATTCAAAAATTCGCCAAAAAATAGTAAATGAACCCCAATCCAAAAGTATTCCATAGTTTTTTTGTAGAAAAGGGTTCAAAAAATTTATATATGCCAGTAAAAAAATGATAGATGTAAAATTTACAAAGTTATTAGCTTCAAGTCTACATAAAAAGTAGTAAACATTTTTTGTAATTTTTTCCATAAATGTAAAAAAGTTTTGTAATTTAGTTCTTAATAGAACTGTATAAAAACATTTAAAATTTTCAAATTTCTTATTTTGAAAACACAAGTTTTTATGTTATTATTACATGTCTGTTATCAAAAGTATGCCAAGTTAGAAACGTAATTTACTAATATATGCTTTGCCCAAAAATGAAATATTATTATAACAAAGTGTAGAGAATAAATCAAAGAACTGAGCTGAAAGTTTTTACCTTAGAATTATTTGAATAACAAAAGTGAGAAAAAATGTAGGAATCTCTTGCCCGTTCACGCTATACAGGATGCGCGCGCAAACTCCTATGTCTACCCATGTTATAAAAGTCCGTTAGGGTTCAAATTTAAACCTTACATGAGACCGTATTAGCAGTCACTTTCCCACGGTCCTACACAATAAACTGTTCAAATATAGCATATTTGGTTTACAGGGAAAGTTAGCTTGAAGCATTATGTTTACAAAGATACCAAACTATCTCTAAAAACGATTGAGGTCACACAGATGTCACGTTAAATAAATAACGCTGTTTATTGGTTGGAAAACTGACCAATTGCAAGGGTCTACAAAACCCCTTACAACTTCAGAACTATTTGTCCGATTTTTGATTGGATGAAAGTTTTGGATAGGGGAAATTGTGATGAATCCATCGATACGTAGGTTTAACTAAGAAACCCTATTGGGCGGGCTTTAGAGATTTAAAAAAAAATTGACGAAAGTTGAGTTATTTCGTTATGTTTTGGATGAATTTTCGGGCGCCGATTGATTTGTAGAAAACTAATAAACTGCAACGATGATTACGTATGTAAATATACATTTCAGAAAGAAATTGTAAATACAAAAATTAAAGTTTAAAACATTACCTTTCCAATGGTGTTTGTATTTTTGAGATTGGAAGATTTTTAGTGGGTCAAATATTCAATACAATCACTCGTTACAAATGTGTTGTCATGATCGCACGTTTCGTGCGATCTGCCGGTTCTAGGGTTAAATATGTAAAATAAATTTCGCGCCTCTCTACCGACCTAGTAGACAACCACCTTCAGACAGCAAATTTGACCAATATGCTAAGGTATAGATTTAAACAACATCACTTAACAAGTTATAAAATATATAAATGAGAACGATTTTCTCTTAAAAAAAAAAAAAAAAAAAAAAAAAAAACTAGAGATTTGTTGTAGTTTTAATTTTATAGATATTGGGATACTCGTCACAATTTTTTAATTTGATTCTAAAGGTTGCCGTTACGAAATGACCATACCTATAATAACAGTAAAATTTCGAACCTATACTTTTACACTGACCTAATGAAATTCCACAAAAGAAAACCACTTTTACTTGTATAAATATGAAGAGGTTTTGGAAAACATTATTTATTGTTTACACTCAATCATTCTACATTTACGAAGAAGTTTTATCTAAACTGACTTTGGAAATCATTTTCAGTTTTAACAAAATGTATTCTTATTATAATAAAAACAATTCAATATGTATAGAATTACTTGTTTGACAATTTTGTGTAACTCAATCATACTGTTACATAAATTAGTAAGAAGCATAAAATTAGTAATACCTTTGATTATCTTTATGTTGTCTCTTATTCTGATCTAAAGTAGCTTGCGACACTACTACAAGAAATAGTTTTTACGCTTTCACAATTAGATTTGTTTTTTAGGAGCAGCAAGTTGGATATTTATTGTTGAAGAAAATAATCACCCTATGAGAATTTTTGGCTAAAATTCACAAACAAATTGTTTTTTAACTGTACATTTTTGGGGAATACACTGTTCATTGCTTGTGTTCTTCCTGCATTACACATCTATATTTTTACTTCTTTCTGTTCTCGCAACTTTTGGAAATTGCACGATGTTTCAAATATGGTGTCTGCACATTTACCATTAAGTTATTGTAGGAAATTGGAATATATATTTAGTATAATTATAAATAACAATAATTATTGTTCTTCTCCAATTATATTCTTTCTTACATTTGAAACCGTTCATCTGATCAAGTTTACCATGGTTGTAAAATGCATAGAATTTGATTTGAAAATTTAATAGTGTAATTTATACTACAGTAGAACGACGGTAACCCAAGCCTCGGTTATCTGAACTGTATTATGCGAGGCAAATTTAAAAAAAGCTCTTTCCCAATGCAATAGTATGGTGATCTTCAGCAGACGGGTATTATAGTAAATGACGAAGCAATCTGTTTAAATTCCCCTCCTCGCAGCATTGTATTTAGGACTCACGATCATTTCCCACGAGTTGTTTCTTCTCCCTGCTTCTTCTTCTTCTGTGGGCGGTCCGAAACCTTAAGCACGTCAGCCTCTTTGGCTTATTGCGCTCCCACTTAAGGATGTTGAACCCTTAGTTACCCTTGTCGAGATCCATAAGCCTGTTGAACTTAAGGATCTTGCTGACAAGGTCATCCTGAGGTATTGTTTGTCCTTTGTTCAGCCTGCCAAAGGTTCTATGACTCACCTGCTCAAGCCTCTCACACTCATAGATAAGGTGTTCCGCTGTCTCCTCCTGCAGGCCACATTTCCTGCATTTAGGATCTCCGGAAAAGATACCCATATTTTTCATATGTTTCCTGAAGTGGCCGTGCCCTGTGATTAGGGCAGTCACCTCTTTTGCCTTGCACCTACTTAATGACAGGATGTCCGATGCAATTTGTCTTGATGGATCAAGAAGTGAAAGGTTACTCATCTTTAAGCCTTGAGTGTTCTTCCACCTCCTACTATGCTCCATCCTTGCCCAGTCGGCAACCACTTGCATGTCGTCTTGGATATGCCACAGAAGGGTTGCGGTCCTGTGAAGTCAGAAGCTGACGCCCTGTTTGCCAGCCTATCTGCATGTTCGTTTCCATCTACTCCAGCGTGTCCTGGAACCCAACAGAGTGTAACCTCGTTGATGCCCGCAAGCTGTTTGATGGATTCGGCGCATTCCCAGACTAATTTTGACCTGATATCGTTTGAGCTCAGGGCTTTTAATGCAGCCTGGCTGTCTGTGTATATACAGATTTCTCTATTCATGTGTCCGAGTCTTAGGTTTTCCCTGGCACATTCCAATAAAGCTATGATTTCTGTTTGGAACACTGTTGGATTTTCCCCCATTGGCAGCCCACATTCCTGCCAGGGGTGTCCACCACAGATCCCCGCACCTGTACTCCCTTTAGTCTTTGAGCCGTTCGTGTACCATTCCAGCTCATGCTCAGGGAGGGGTCTCCTTCCCTCTGACCATTCCTCTCGGTCTGGTATTACCACCCGGAATGGTTTTGAGAAAGAGAATCTAGTTTTCATATGGTCCGAGATCATATCCAGCACCCGATCTCTGGCAACCAATGTGGTTATCCTGGCGTGTCCCAAGTCCCTTGGGCCTTGTATCCAGAGTTCCTCGCATTGGAGGCGATAAGCACTCTTCCTAGCCGCTGCCCTAATAAATAGATCCAGGGGGAGAATGTCCAGACAGCAGTCCAGGGCAGCACTTGGAGCACTTCTTAGCGCTCCCGTGATGGCAAGACAGGCAACAATAGCGCCATACGTCATGGCTGGTCTCACCACGGAGGTGTAGAGCCAATGCATCAGCTTAGGCCTCAACCCCCATGTCCGCCCAACCATGCGCCTGCTCGCCATGAGTGTCCACTTACCTCTATCGATTATTCGATTGAGCTGTGCACAGAAGTTCAGCCTCTGGTCCAATATCACTCCCAGGTACTTAACCTCTGTTGTTATAGTGATCCCACTACCTTGAAGGCTGAGGGGCCGAAGACCCTCCAGTTTCCTCCGTCTGGTAAATGGGATGGCTAGAGTCTTGCTCGGACTGACACTCAGCCCCGTTTTCCTGCACCACTTCTCAACGGTTCCCAGTGCCACCCCAAGCAGCTCCGTAACAGTTGGCACAAACTTACCTACCACTAATATTACAACATCGTCTGCATAGCCTTGCGCGTATGCTCCATTGCTGTTGAGTTCTGTGAGAAGATCATCCACCACGAGGTTCCAGAGGAAAACCGAGTTATCGACAAAAAACATAATTTCTCTGTAATTGTCTACAAGCGAATTACGGCTAAACTAAGCCGAAATCGAAAAAGTGTTATACTACATTTTCGACTTATTTTTGCATGTAGAATCTGATAGCCTGCTAGAAAAATAAATACACAAATTGTTCAATTTTAAAAAAATTGTGGTTTTAGGATAATTTTGGTTGTTGTAGACAATTACCAAGAAATTATGTTTTTTGAAAAAAGCATTTTGTCTGTCGTTAAAAAAGAAAAATATTTTGTTTCTTGTAATTTTTTTGTAAAGTTAACGGTTTTCAAGATATTCCATGTTAAAAATTTGTGACGGCCGCCATTTTGAATATAATAAAAATAAATTCTTTGTGTTTGGTACACTTGTTAATCGTAACATATAAAATGCTTATTCCAAATTTGAAGTCGATATCTTATCTATTTCCAGAGTTACCGTACAGTGAGTTTTTGTAAAAAAACAAAATGGCGGATTACGGCTAAACTAAGCCGAAATCGAAAAAATTTTATTCTACATTTTCGACTTATTTTTGCATGTAGAATCTGAATCTGCATAGCCCGCTACGCTTTACTGAATCATCCTGTATTTAGTTTTTTGACAATGTCGATGTTAAACTTTGTGAATGAGAGTGTCAATATGAGTGGAAAGCAAAAGCTTGTTGTTTTATCTTTAAATTAAATTTTTTCTCATGGCCTACTGTATTATCCGAGGTTAATCTAGGTTCTACCGTAATCTTTCTTTTTTTTATAAATAAATATGAAAATCGTGTATAATTATTCTATATTTTGTAAATATTGAATCATTTGTGTATGGTATGTTTGTAAGTTTATTTAGAATTAGATATTCGATTTCATCTATGACGTGTTTATTTACTGATATTTACTAATTTTATATTTATTTACAGAATCAGCTGATAGCAGCTCAGCTTCAGAACTCAGGATATCAGCTGTTTTCATGACCTGTCTGTTTGTTGCACGACTGTATTGTTAATACACTTTAAAGGTAAAGTCAGGTTTAAGAATGCAATTGTTACAAGAATACATATTGTATTTATATTCATATCAAACGTTGTATTGAAACTACGGATGAGAAAATCTGTGACTTTTAAATATCAGTGACAACTGTGCCTGTGACAAAGAATATCAGTGACTAAAGTCCGACTTGTCACATCACAGCCTGTGTCATTTAGTATAAACAGATTTTCAGTCACAGTCAAGGACTTATATCATGGTTGCTTGGTAAAATGTGCAATTAATTCTGATCACAGTATGATGGCAAATTTTTAATAATAACAAATACACAGTGTTTATTTACATGGAAGTCGGTGATTTCTAATTTAGTATGCCACTGTATGAGACTTATAATTAAGGCTCAAACAGTGGCGGTTGATGAATTAGATTGGGAGTTCAAACCTACTGAGTGTCCGGGGAAATTTATTTAAATACCAAACGTAAAAATTTTGTTATAGATTTTATGATAGAGCGGAGTATGTAAATTAATTACAAATGAAAAATTGTGACGTATGTCATCTTTTATATTAGTATACTTTATTTATTAACATTATTTATATTAAGCAAACACACAAAGGAATAAGCATGCTGTTCAGGTAAGGTACATGAGCTGGAGCTTTAGCTATCTTCGGATTTAGTTGGGAGTTGTTGTATCTAAATTGCAGCGACAAAACAATGTTACACCAGCAATTCTCATTCGCTCCACCCTACCCCCGCGCCCAGTCCAGAGTTGAGCCCGGTTCATTCTTTGAGTTGAACCGGCCACTGTAAACGACGCTTCTAGAGCCGTACGTTGTAACTCGATGTCGTATTTTAACTGGTGATTATAACCGCTAAGCATTTTCAGGATTTTTGCAAGCAAATTTTTAAAAATCAAAACAAATTGGATTTTTTAAATTAATTATTAAATATTATACATAATTTTATTCAGAAAATTACAAAGAATATTATTGTAGAGAAATAAAAGTTATAATGTATTACCCTGAAGCAGTATTGATAGATTACAACGCACAAAAGATTACTATGAACACATTCACAAGTTCTGGGTTATGTAGAAGAAAACACAAATCTTTTTATCACTATTATTTTATATACAAAATGTGCACAAATTTGTGCTGACCAAAAATATACCATACACTTTTTAATATGTTAAAGTAATGTAAAACTAAAAAACACTGAATAATATACTACATATGGTATTTAGATCACCTTCCGTACCTTTAGCATATGTTACGTACCTTCTTCTAGATCAAGTTTATTTGCAGGTGTACCAATCTTCTGCACCACTCTATTATATTTCAGTGATATGTTATATGTATAAAAAAGATCTTCCTCTTTTAAATGTAATATAATATGTGTTATATTATATTGAAAATAAAAGCACTACCACAAGATTTAGTAAGCACTGGCGTAATGCGTTGTGATTGTGACTTTAGCGGTAGAAGTACATGAAAATGCATCTCGATCGTGACTCTTAGCTTTTGGAGGGTTAACAACTTTTCACTCCATATTATTGAATTTACAAAACTCAGAGCTGAATATTTGTAGTTTTTAAATTATCATGGTATTAAAGCAAATTGCTTGGGGGTTCACTGAATCCATGAACTTATACCACGAGCCACCAATGGGCTGGTATAAAGTAGCCGAATATTTGTCTTAGATAGTAAACAAATTCCATAAACCACCCATTTTTCTTCTTAAACTCACTGTCTTTATAAATAAATAAAATAACTTGAAGTTTTAGCTTAGACTGCTGTGTATACTATTCTTTTATTTAACGTTAGGTACTCATTAACCCATTACGTAACCTATTAACCGCGTTATTTCTTGTTAAACCAATACTAATAAGCAGAAGAACGTGATTTTTAGTTCAAAGATGAAGCGTCAATAACTGCTATTCAGCGATTGCAAGAAGCCCAGCCAACTGAGTTTTAGTCACAGTCATATTGTTCGAGACTTCACGTCGTTATTTTTGAACCAGTTGCAGACATCTAACGTCACTGGTATTTTTCGTAGCTCATCACAGGTCGTGACTGCTATTTTAAAATATCAGCGACAATGTTACAGTCCATGAAATTACAGCACCAAATGAAAATAGAGAAGTTATATTATTGAGGTAAACACAGCTGTTATAAAAGGAGGGAAAGCAATCCTGCATTGTTCACATAGTTCAAGAGTTTGCCTACAGATTCCAGCACTTTACATGGAAAATATGGTATTGTAAAAAAAACTAGGTTTCCAAAGATACGAAATGCTATGGCCACTCACTATGGCCATGTGAATGTTCATAGGATTTTTTGTATTGGCCACTCTGAGTGCATTGGCGGATCCAGAGGGGGCTGTGGTGGCTGCAGCCCTCTCCTTTGGGATATTATAATTTTGTTTAACTCTCTACGTGGCAGGCTGCTCAATTGAGTAGTCTCAGACAACACAACTTGTATAGAACATTTCACCCACTAATCATTATCCAATCTCAAAAAAACAAAAACCAGTGGGAAGGAAATGTTTTAAACTTTACTTTTTGTATTTACAAATTTGATCTAAAACGTATATTTACAAATATGTAATCATCGTTGTAAAATTGTAGTTGTCTAAATCAAAGCAAAAGGAAATGGCTCAAACTCTTCATATTTAAGGCACATAACCGTTAAACAGACTTGTTTTGAGAAGAAGATAAAGATTGGATTCGTCAAGGTTTGAACTTTTTACCTCTGCCTTCGAATCTTTCGTCACTCTTATAGTTTCTTAGACATATAACATCATTGGTATTTTTCGTAGCTCATCACAGGTTGTGACTGCTACTTTGAAATATCAGCGACAAAGTTACAGTCCATGAAATTAAAGCACCAAATGAAAATATGATTTTTTTCTCTAAACCCTTGCAATTGGACAGTTTTAAACCAATGGGAAAGCACATTTTGCAATCAATGTATCTATTACAAATAGAAATATTTGTATAATGATTTTTGTATCGATTTGAAGTGCAAGTTCTATATTTTCGTTTGATTTAATGAAAACCTGATTTGGTGTTCCGATGTTATACGAGTATTTCTGTATATATGTAAATATGTACATGTCTCCAATGGTCTAGGCGCGTTAGACGTTACATTTTCGCATTATCTACAGCGCGGCCGCGTCCTGCTGGAACTGTTTAACGTAATATCCGTTTGTAAGAGGTTTGTTTTTTGTTCTAATTTAGTGAAACAAAAGTTATTTAAAATTGTCAAGTATACAATTCAATTCTATGATTTACTATCTACAATTTGTTATAGTAAAAATTCATTTTTGAGTAAAGCGTATATTCCGAAATTCCTATTAAAAATAGGTGCTCTCTAAAAATATGTTTTCAAGCACTGTATACCAAAAAATTATTCCATACCTAGCCCGGAATAGGAGACAGCCTCCCCTTGAAAAACGTCTAGATCCGCCCATGTCTGAGTGGCCATACAAACTGGGAGGAACAAGACTGTGATGCAACTCCAAGCTGGTATAGAAAATAGTGAGCCACTCACAGTGGCTGTACAACTCCAGGCGAACTTTGAGACCCTTTGAGAGCGCAAAGGGTTAAAAACATTTGCATTGGAAGATTTTAACCAAATAGTAAAGTAAACAAGTGCTAAACATAAATATAATGGCAGCATCTTCAAAACTGATGTTTACAAATTGTGAGCTCTCAAATTTATTTAAAAATAGTCTTCAAGTATTTAAAATAAAAATGAGTTCAGAAATTATGGCGTACGTATGTAACATTCATGAAAGGTGTTGAAGGATTCACAATCATATTCATAGCAATGCACAATGTCTCATTTTCTTTGAAATGGCTTCCATTTTAATTGTTTGAATCCTGCACAAATAAACGTGTGATGACAAATGTTTAGAAACATTTCATTTTAAAAACTACCCACCTAAATTGCTGAGTACATTTGATAAATATTTTTTTGAATTGTTTGCTTACCTGTGTATTTTTAGTGCTAGACTCTCAAATCAATAATCTTCTATTTCCTAATTGTATTTATTTGTTCACAGTTGCCTACCATTGAAACTATATCAAGAGTTACTCACAGATCCCAACCTCCAAATTCTTTGTTCGTCGTTTCAACTTTAGATGAAGACCAAAAGTGTTTGAACGAGTTCAGGATGCATCAGTCGTATAAAATAAACTATCCACCGCATTGACCACGACAAACACAATCGCCTTGCTTTTATAATCAAAAGTGTTTTAATTACAATTAAATTTCTTTATAAATTTTACTAAACTAATTAAATCTTGCAAGGTCGGATTTGTTTCCTTCAACATGCATTTATCAGAGACCGGGACCTGTAGAACCTTATGCACATGTATTAGAACAGTTATGTAGGTTATTTATGGGCTACCAATATCTATGACACTTTAAATAAATGTTTATAATAATTTCTTAACTTAATATTTCAAGACGACTAAACAGTTCAGTCTGTAATTTTGGAAAGCAACGTATTAAATCCGTTAAACTAAATGTACCAAAGTATTGACTATTTTAAAGCTAGCTTCTAGGGAATTAAAATATTAATGTCTTATTTGTATAGATAAAAGTTGTGAATATCAAAACATTAGTTTCTTACGTTGTAGGAACATTAATTATTGTACGATGTTAATAGTTAATTTTAGGTTAGGTTAATAATTGTGCGAAAGAGTTTATTTTAAATATGGTCGAGTGAATGAGATATGTTGTATGTTTTGTATAATTTTATTTCTTTATATGTTTTGTTGTGTTTATTCATGTTCTATATTTCGGGGTTTTATTCAGTAACTGTTCTTTTTATTCTAAATTTAAATCTTACCTTCTTAATGTATAAATACGGTAACCTATGCAATTGAATTATTTTTCCTGCTACATTCAAATTTAAGTTTATATCGTATCTATTTGTCGTAAAATATGTTCTATTTTGTTGAACCTCGGGCTAGTATAAATATATTTTATTGTCAATTTTAATAATTTCAGAAAAGAATAAAATTCTTAAACCCTAACTTTTTTAATATAATTTAAGTTTTTAAAACACGTGTTGCAGAGAAGATTTGTTGGAACTGGTTCCAAACCCCTTTTTATGGTTAGCTTTTGCTGACAAAATCTTGATTTCCCTCAATGAATTACTTGTAAAAAGTAGACTACTAACATATTTATATTTTATTAATATACACATCCAGATCTGACTTAGCATTAAACATTTGATTAAACATTAAAACCAGAATTGTATTTGTACTGAAAGCTAAACAGAAATACCAGAAGAAAAATGAATAATTTATGGGATAACTTCGGTGAATCAAAATGGTGTTTTAAATTCAATTTGATTATATTTTTACAAAATACCATACGTAAACTGAGCACCTTATTGATCGCCGGTAATGTTTTCAACAATCTTGAAGATTTACTAACTAATATATTTCAAATGTGCCTTTCAATAACTTTGGGAACACAAGTGAATTAAGTAAAGTGTCTTTGCACTAAGAAAATCTTTTGAAAATTTTACACATTTATGGTACTACTCTTATACAAGTGTACAAGATAGCAAAGCTAAACACCTTACAAACATGTAAAATATGAATTAATTTAGTTTTACTTTAGCTAAAATCTTTATATTAATTTTACTTTGTTACACTATAAATCAAATAAAAAGCTATTTTACAAAACAATTAGTATCACTGTTTTAATTATTAAATCTTGCCTTCAACTTTACTGCAAACATTTTATTTCTTTTATTGAGACATTTTAGATCAGGATTTTCTACAAATCCTACAGTAATAGTTTTTTAGCATCCTATTAGACAAATATAGCTAAAAGAAATGTAATTTTAGAAAGGAAACATAAGAGGATACATGTATAACAAATTTTACTCTTGAATTTTTTTGGATACATTACATTCAAGAATATTGCTGATGTATTGCAAAAACTATAATTATATATATACATTGAAAGAAAATATATATATAATACTGTTCTAAAAATATTTTTCTTGTTAATATTTTGTACGCATTATAATGGGGAGTGTTTAGTGCTCTAAAATGAATTGGGTAGGTATAACGTTAATGATAATAAAATATATCTTCCCTGTGAAACATAGCTTATTTATATTTTTTATTAACTAAATGTGAATATTTATTGAATTAGTAAGCTAACCCATTTATCTACAAGAAATTTATCTTCTATTGTTTACTTATATATGGCTGTAGTTTCAGTAAGGCTATGAAACTGTTTCCAAAGAGAAAAGAAATGATAAAGTTAACCTAACTTTAGATCCTTTGTCACTCATTTTCTAGGCATCTGTTTAATAGATTAGTTATTATTCATGTGTTAGAATAAGGTATACTATATACTTATTACATATATTATGTAACAAATTAATTATAAAAATAAAAAACATGTGTTTTGTTGTTAGACCAAAATATGATGTATTCGAACAGAAAACAAGTGCCTAAAATCATAAATTTACAATACAATACAAACTGAATCAAATTATCTTTAAGTAAAAAATACAATTTTTATGCGTTAAAAAACAGTTGATATAAACTTTTTTTTTAAGATCCGTAATTACAATAGAATATTACCAAAAACTCTTCTTTAAATACGAAACCCTCAGATGTTTTGTTTTTGGTAGAATTAAATTTTTTCAGAAATAGAGATACTTTAATTTTTATTACTTTAAAGAAAGACAAATTTGACTTGAATTTCCCTTACGGTTCTATTGTTTAATGTCATGCTTATTTAATCAGCCTAAGTAAGTGAATTCTTAATTTTTTTTAAGAAACTTAATAAAAACTATTCTGCAGTAACAATTAAATATAAAATTTGATTTTAGTAAGAATAAAAAGCCTTTTGAAAAAGTATTTCCATATAAATCAGTGTAAATAATTTGTGTCATCTGGACATGTATTGAAAAGAAAAGTACAATATGGATGTGTCTGAAGGAGTTATATGTGTTTAATTAACTAGTGTAATAAAAAGAGAATTTATAGATCTGCCTTCTTTTGTTTCTTGTTCCTAAAGTTTTTTTTTTTTCAGTGTTGCTGGCTCATTTTAAATACTTTTTCCTCAATCGGAGGCATAGCTAATTTTATTTTCTTTGATTTGAATCCAACCAATAACAAAACATTCCCTTACTAGAAGCTCAATGGACTTCCTCCACCTTCGTTAGAAACTGCTGTTCCAATTGTTGGATGTGTTATCAAATATAATATTCTTCAAAGCAGGCTTCACCTTACACAACAAACACAACACAAAGTCCAAAATATATACAAAATCACGATGTTTGCGAAGAACCACAACACTTCGCATCCTTAGGTGATGTAAGTCCTATATGTAAGCAGTCGTAGAGCACATGCATAGAGTCGTTTGTTTTCTGACTGCATAAAATGTTCGGCCTATTGAAATTTATAGGTAAATAAAGAATGTGTATGGTGGCAGTACAATGAACGAGGCTTCAGTGAAAAATGGTGCATAATGTTTAATCAAGGAAGAACCAGTATGCACGGCGAAGATCGGAGTGAGAGGCCATCACTCATTACAGATGAGTTGAAAGCAAAAGTTGAATAAAAAATTCAAGAAAACCGGTGTTTCACTTTAAACATGTTACATGAATATTTCACACAAATTTCACGATCGCTCCATGAAATAGTGACAGAGCTGCTAGGCTGTAAAAAATGTGTGCTCGGTGAGTGCCTAAGATTTGACTAATGTCCATAAGATGAAACGGGTGTGAGCAGCCTTTAAGTTTTTGATCCAATATCACAAATGTCATGACCGCCAGGGCCGGACTAAGGCATAGGCAAAGTAGGCAATGCCTATGGGCCGCCACCAAAAAAAGGCCACCACCAATGATGAAAAAAAATTATATTATTATAGCCCTAGAACCGGCGGCCTTAACGAAAATGGATTTTTTGGCGTGTGCAAGCATTTTTTCAAAAATTCGCCAAAAATAGTAAAGGAACCCCAACCCAAAAGTGTTACATAGCTTTTTTGTAGAGAAAGGTTCAAAGAATTTATATATGCCAGTAAAAAAAATGATAGATGTAAAATTTACAAAGTTATTAGCTCAAGAAACAAAAAATGTTCAGTTACGAAAAATAAAAGTTAAACTTTAAGTCTACATAAAAAGTAGTAGGCCTAAACATTTTTTGTAATTTTTCCCATAAATGTAAAAAAGTTTCGTAATTTAGTTCTAAATAGAACTGTATTAAAACATTTATCAAATTTCTTATTTTGATTACACCAGTTTTTATGTTCCAACTACAAGGGTGCTAACAAAAATAGGCCTAGTTTAAAACTTAATTTAGGAATATTTGCTTCCACCAAAAATGAAATATTATTATAACAAAGTGTAGAGAATAAATCAAAGAAAAGAACGGTGGACTTTTCTTTAATTAGTTCACTAAAGTGTTTGAAATATCTTTAGTTGAATAACAAAATGAGGTCAATCGAATAAAACTAATCTCGTGTAAAGGAAACAAAAAGTCCGTTGGGATTTACCGTGAGAATCAAATGGGCCAGACAGACCCATTCGTCCACTCTGATTCATGAAAACCTTGTACTTTCCACCACTGTTTGACTAAACATATAACAGGTTATATCCAGTTTAGTTCACACCAAATGAAAGCTGCAAGTTTTCTCTACAGAATCGTATAAAGAAATCTGTTAAAACATATGGGATTGTGAGCGTTATCTCAGTTGACAAATGTGCTGTTTCATTGGTTTCAAAACTGTCCAATCGCAAGGGTTTACAGAAAGCTTCGTCATTCAAATTGCATCATCTATATCTCTGTCCAGATTTCCTATAAGGCCAGCTTAGACCATGGCCTAGGGCGTAAACTCAAATGGGCTCGGTGGCGGATTAATGAAGTTTTGTGGGGAGGGGCGGTCTTTAAAGATGTACATTCTGGGGGGGGGGGGGTCTGGGGAGGCCGGGCTCTCCACCGGAAAATGGAAAAAAAATACCTTCTGAAATTTGGCTTCTTAACCATCTCTGGCAGTTAACACTAATAACAGATAAGTGTACAACTGTCCTCTTTTCCCTTTGTATTATCTCCTGCTTCTCACAAAATAAAACAAAATTGATTACCCAGTTAGCGTCTAAAAAGAGTGTTTGAAATAAACAACTTATTGTAAAATATTTTGAGTTTTTAATAACTTTTTCGGGTTACGTTTTGTTGTGTGACAATTACGAAACAAAAGTGATAAAAAGTTTTAAATATCAAATGAATATAAGTAGGTCGAGGATTTGTGGTCAATAAGGCAGTAAGTTATAACGAAATGCTCCCTAGTTTTGTGATGTCAGTTTTGTTGTTTAATTTAATCGTCTTATTTGTGTGTTCTTATCACCAAGAGTATGAAGAATAGAATGAAGGAATGCACTTTCATTTCTATTAATTTATCCAAAACATTAAAACTTAAAATGTTGGGATATTTAGCTTATTAGCTATTTAGCCTATATCAAACACCTCACAATTTTTTAATAAAGGGAGAAATAACCTGTAAGGTAAAAAAAAGGCAGGTGAAGAAATCTGTCGAAAAAGATTTATTATTTGTTCAATTGTTAAAAATATCTAATATAGGGTCTACATAGAAAATAAAAGCCATAAAATATTATGTAATTACTCTGATCTTGAAGATCCAGAAAATAAACTGACTGTACAAATTAACGTTTTTTGGAAAGCACTAATTTTCTCCTCCCCCCCCGCCCATTTTAACGTACCTATAACTTTTTTCTTGTCTTCTCTTTAGGGAAGGATACACTTCAGGTGAACAAAACTCTAAACTTAGTTCTGAAATGCAATCGTTTTCATCTCCTCCAACAACCCTGTAGTAATTCTTAGCTAGTGATTCGACATTCTTAATGACACAATCTGTGGTAGTTGTTGCAGCTCACTCCGGCCATCCACCCTCTCAAGCAGGGGTGGATACAGGGGGAGGGTTATGACCCCCCCCAAAAACATTTTTTTAAGGCCTGATTTATATGTTTGATTTAACCCTACAAGCGCCAAATAACACTATAGTGTCGTATCAGCCTGCCGAGCAAGTGGCAGACAACACTATTGTTTTGTCTGATTGTATTGAACTTTCCACCCTCTAAAAATCATCCAATCTCATTAAAATAAAAACCATTGGAAAGGAAATGTTTTAAACATTAATTTTTGTATTTACAAATTTGTTCTAGAACCTATATTTACATATTTAATCATCGTTTTAAAAATGTAGTTGTCAAAGAAGATGACTTCACGCAAAAGAAACGCAAAGAAAAGGCACAAAACTTGTCACTTTTCTAAGGCTCATAATCATTAGACAGAATTGTTTTGAAAAGAATATAATTTCACCTTTGATTTGTCAAGATTTGAACTTGCTAACACTGCCTTCCAATCATTCGTCACTCTTATAATTTCTTAGATAATGAAGTTTTCTGTAAACCCTTAAGATTTGACAGTTTTTCAAATAACGAGCAAGCATATTTTATAATTGATATATCTAGTATAAATCGATATACTTGTACATTGTTGTTTATATGGATTTTAGTGTAAATTCTATATTTTCGTTCGATACAAGGAAAACCTGATTTAGTGTTCATGGGCTACAGCTAAAGGTCTTGTCTGTGAAATATGTACCATTGCGCCGATTGTCTTAACACATTTAACCCAGCCAGAAAAGCACTTTAGAAGAAGGCTAATTTTGGTATTGAATTTAAAAGCAAACATCCACAGTGACGGGTAGCACATAGGTATGTAAAATACAAAAACTATTGGGGAAGGAGCTTTTGGGCATTTTGTATAAAACAAAAATTACAATAAATTAGCACTTTTTTGGTTTTTCATTAATATTATAAAAAAATGATGAATGAATCACAATACTTAAAAAAAAGAAAACCTAAAAATCGTTTTTTTATATACCCTGATTGGAAAGTTTTTCACTGAGAAAAGTCAGAAAAACGCTTAAAAATTACCATTTTCAAAAATTCATATCTTTGTTAACTTACAATATTAAGGGCCGATATTTCAGAAAATGGTTGTTTATTATGTGTATTTCAGACAGGAAGAAGATGAAATTTGTCGTATTAATAGTTTTTGCACATTTGAAAGTTCCGCCTGTTTGAAAGTACACATACTAAGCCATCATTTTCCCAAAGATCTGCCCGTAATATTGTAAATTAACAAAGATATGAACTTTTGAAAAATTGTAACTATTAAGAGTTTTTCCGACTTTTCTCGGTGAGAAATGGTCCGATCGGGGTCTTCAAAAACCATTTTGTATGTTTTTTAATTCTCTACAAACGTCCAGTTGGAAGTATCGTGATCCATGCATACATTTTATAATATCAACGAAAAACCCAAAAAGTCCAAATTTATTGTTATTTTTGTTAATAAAAATGCGAAAAAATTCCTTCCCTGATAGTTTTTGTATTTTATATACCTAAGTGCTACACTTAAAACTACTGCGGATGTCGCTTGTTGAAATTCAATAACAAGAAACAATCTCTATTGGTTGGGCTAATTGTTTGACAGAGCGCGCCGCTGTATGGGTATGACTTGAATAATTAAGAGCTTGTGTTACGTTGTTTTAAAATTTAGCAAAACAAAGTGGATTTAATCATCATGTCGTGGAATTATTGATTTTAGTACCGCTCCTTTTTACTCTTTAATAATTAGTGTTTTTTTTTTTTTTATTCTTTAATCTGTAAGAAACTCTTGCTCTTTCAAGACAATATTTAGGGTCTAGAAATGCATTAAAAACTATTTCATAGAGTTTATATATTTTTTAATTCCCCGGACCCGTTGTTGTTAAATTCTCGGTAATTTTGTTTTCGACTTCTTATGACCCTCTCCCAAAATGAAATCCTGTATCATCCGCTCTGCCAATGAAGTGTGTCGCGCCGCTAAACGGACCACACTATTCCAACTTGATTTTGCTCACGTTCTCAAATCACCGGTCACCGTTCCGGTTCCTTTTGTTTTTTTATCGTGTACTTGTATAAACTTAAAATTGAATTTAGTTGAAGGTGTTTTTTAGAAGGATTCTTTTTAGAAAAGATAGTCAATAAAATTTGATATGTTTCCTGATATTTTAAGCCTACTTACTAAACGTAAACTGTTATTAAAACCTAGGTTTTTTTATATAATTTACGTAGTTTATTTAAAATAAAGATTTGCAATTTTTTACAGTCGGGTCGGGGGTGGGGGGTGGTCGCCCCTCCCGCACCCCCCGCCCCCCCATTAATCCGCCACTGAATGGGCTCAGATTAAAAAATTATTATGATTTCTTTATTATTATTTTAATTAATAAATAATGCTTCTATCTTTTGGTTGAATTTTTTATGGGGAAACGGGGGGGGGGGGGGGAATTTTGATATGGGGGGGCGGAAAAGGGGAAACTTGATATTCGATTTAAAAAATAAGTTCTTTTTCAGTTATTGAATCAGATTTGAGTATTCGAAATAAAGAAGAGAGGGAGTTAAGGCCGATAGGTGATAGCAAGGAGAAGGTACTTCCAAAAACTTTAGCCTAGGGGCAAAGTGTAAATCTGGCCCTGAAAATAAGGTTTTGTAAAAGTCAAGAAATTGAATGTTCGTGATCTGGTGTTGACCTACACCCTGGACTAAATTTTCTAGTAAACAAATTTTTAATATTTTGTTAAGTGATAAAAGGAAAGAACTGTTTGTCCGTTAAAAAAAAATTTCTGCAATAAAGATAACTAAATTTTCCAATTTTTCAAGCTTTAAAATCAGATTCTATACTACTTCTGACATATTAAGAATTGAATAATACATGAACGTAATATACAAGATCATAAATTTATTAAGTTATGCAACTTAAAAAACTGTAACCTAATAATTGCATAACTTCAGGGAGCAGCACCTTATGAGACAATGAGAAAATAAATCATCATTTTGTGCTCAATGATGTATTACGACATAACGGAAAAATAATACTAGTTGATAGTTTGAATGTAGATAGCAGCATCTCCCGGACTATTGTAAAATAAATGCCGATAGATTGTTTTGAACTTTAACATACCAGCCAATGATTACAAAGTATAAAACCTAGTTAGGCCATGGGCACTAACAAGCAATACAGCAGCTGAAGCCAACTCCACCATCTTCGTGGGGGCCAAAAGCGTAAAAAGCAGCATTTACACGGATAAAATTTTACCCACTGCTCCTCAGGCCGCTTCCTATCATTGTAACCAAAACTATTATTACTGACTATTACTTAATTATTAAATACTTAATTACAACACTACTTCTGCTCAGAGTAGTCTAAATATTACCTGTTCATAACTTGAATACTTTAAAAACATATTAGACGTAATTTTGATTCTGTATACTTCATTTTTTATAGTGCTTTTTACATTTGGCACATTGACAACAGTTGTTACATAGTCTAAAACCTTCGTAAGCCTCAGAAAACTTGGGTTAACTACGAATAATAAAAAATACTCATTGCAAATTCAAAAACATTTAATGGGAAAAGTAACATTGTTAGAAAAATGTAAAAAAAAAAAAAACAGCAACTTACATTTTACATTTACTGCCCTAAAAATGTTATAACTTGTTAAATTGCCGGAAACCTGAAAATGAATGAATGAATGAATATTTTATTGATCCTTATATTATGTATATTACATTATTGCACAAACAAAATCAGAATTATTATATAGTTTTATTTCTTATAAACTAAATTAAATAACAAAAGAAAAAATAGCTCTATTTACAAAACAATCATAATATAAGGAACCAATTTAAACTACCTCGATGTTTTAAAAACGTGTTTGAGGTAGTGAGTAAATAAAACAATTTAAAAAAGAAAAACACTAATGCACACACACACACAAATATATATATATATATATATACATAGACAGAAAAGAAAAACAAACAAAAATACAGAAGTTAGCTTACCGGCTTTCAGAAATATATTTAAAACTATATATTTTTAGTACATTTAAAAAAACAACAATTTTTCACTGCAGCTTTACAATTACTGTACTTTCCAAAATCACAAATTAAATACATACGATTTGGGGCGCAAAAGCACTCTGCAGTAGGATGACTCATGCTCGACGCCGCCATCTTGGTGAAGGTTCTCGCTAAAAGGTCGGCTCCAACGATCGTCTCCCATAGCCTATCTAGGTTTTATACTATGTAATCATTATATTTGGGAAACCTATTATTATTCATGATCTATGGTGCCAGGTAACAGCACCTTACGGATACAATTCGTTATTACCAGTTAATAATTTGATTGTAGGTAGCATAGCATATCCCGAACTATTGTAAAATGATGAGAGATTGTTTTGAACTTTAATATACCAGGTGGCAGCACCTTATGGATACAAGAAATCGTTCACAAAGATGAAATTATCGGTAAAATTAGTGTAGATGTGTTATTCTGTTTTGAAGTGATTTTTAACAGTGAGACGGGTCAAATGTATTGTTTCTTAAAATAAACGGTACCAGGAACTTTCTCACTAACGTATTTAAATTATTAAACAGATTCACTGTGACTTGTAGGGTGGGGTAGGAGAGGTGATTTTTTATTAAAGCCGTTTTCCCATAAAAATCCATAAAATAACGGAAAACCCAACTTTTCTCAAAAACGGCTCGAACGATTTTGATTAAAATTTTATAGTTTATAGTACTTTAGGTCCCTAATAAACTATAAAATTTTAATCAAAATCGTTAGAGCCGTTTTTGAGAAAAGTTTATTTTTCCGTTATTTTAAGGGTTTTATGGAAAAATTACCCTTAAAAATAAAAAGTTCACAAAAATGAAAAAACCGCCTGGAGATACCGTGGATTAGTACCGCCATACCAAATTTCATCAAAATCGGACGACTGGTTTAGGCTCTAGGTCTGATAACATCCACACACACACACACATACACACAGACATCACTCCGAAAACCACTTTTTTTAGGTTCAGGGGGGCCCAAAACGGATATTTCCACCAAAAACTCAAACTCGAACATTTTGACGAATACAATACTTTCTCCATATACTATGGTACAGGGGGAGAAAGTAAAAAAGTGTGCTGCCTCACTGAGGAAATATCGATAACTATTGTCATAGATTTATTTTACAATATTGCTAATATTTTACTAATGTTGGGATCATGTTGGCATTGGTAGTTTCACACCTTCCCCGTAATGTGCTGCTACCTGGAGACTTTAAATTCATTATTCCAAAATAGTTTCGAGTTTTTTTTAACTAGAATGCGCTGTTGAATCAAGCATTGTATCTCAATGGATTTAAAGGTTTCGGCCAGGTTCCGTTGCGTGCTGCACTCTTTGTCTTTTTATTTAAACTTTATATTGACTATTCGCAGCAGAAGTTGTCATTTTACATTTAGAAATTATTAGTTTATTTTTAAGATGTATTTTCTAAAATACCTAAATAACTTTCGAACTTACTTTTCGTTGTTGTAAAGTCGTTTCATATAAGCAAAATACTTGGTTGAATTTGCTGGCTACCTAGTACATAATATACTTACAAGTTCGTATTGTTTTCTGTCTCCATACAGTTTTGTTTTTTATGACCTAAACCTTTTCTGAATATTTTGTGTTACTTACAAAATAATGAGAAATTTTGTTTTATTGTATTTTGTGAATTAGATAAACTAATTATTATTGAGCCTTAGTATGTTTTCCAGGATAAGCCAGAGAAAATAGGCTCTTACCATTTTATAAATTAATTACAAAAAATGCCTATTTTTTAATGAACAGATTGTGCTAGAGCGCGCTGTTTAAAAAGATGTCGCGCCGGGGTATGGATATGTTGCGTATCTGCTACTTTGTTACATTGTTCATTGTTCTTAGAATGTATTCTTTAAATAGACTAATTATTTACTACTACATTTCTGCTTTTCCCTGAGTCTAGCGGCGGGTCCTCTGTCTTTGCAATGCAATAAAACAAGTCGTGTTTTTAGATCTATTGTTATTTCTAATGAGCTAGTTTTTGTTTTGTTTTTGAGTTATGATGAAGTCATGTAAAACAATTTCACATGGCCTTGAGGAAGCTTATGTTTAGAAATTGTGTATTAGTGAAAATGCGAACATCTTGCACTTTGATCCTGTTATCCAAAGCTCAATAGTAAAATTTACGTGTGCTTATGAGCAAGCTGATGATAACACATAATGAAGATGGTATTGACTTGAATTTACTATCATGTTTAGATGAACCAAAATTTTCTTATTTTAAAGAAAATACTTTGTATTATGTTTGTGGATTTATTGCAAGGAAAGCTCAAAAAACTATATCATGTGTGCCACGTTGAGAAGCGCGACATAGATGTTTTCACAAAAGTACCCCCGCCAACCCCCTCGCCCTAACCCGACAAGTTCTGCCGGCGCGCATAGAAGTCTTGGCCCATCTGTACATTACCCCAGTATAAATTAATTATAGCTATAGTATGACTGCAGCTCGTGCATCACTGAAAATGGTGACTTTGTCGTTGAAACGCGTTTGAGTTAATAATAATTTTGCATGAGCAAGATCTAACTTGGCATTTACAAAACAAAAATAATGTCAATTATATCAATCAGAGAACACATTGTTGCATCAATAACTAATTAATAACCTTTACACATTTATAGTTCAAAGTGTCGCAATACATTTATAATAAGCAGTTTTAAGGCAAGACTAAGCTTTATTTAAAACTAGGGGCTCTGCCCCTGGACGCTTCGCGTCCCAACCCCGCCTCGGCCTTCGGTCTCAGATGGCTGCTTCGCTTCGCTCGCAGTTGGAAAAATCGCTAAAGAATCTTGTTAATCTCTGGCTCGTTTGTACATAGTTGACCGAGCACAAATCAGCTGTTTTATTTGGCAGCTGCCTCAAACTCATTAAACATTATCTCCATAAGATTAACAAGGGAAATTTGAAGGATTGTTTGGCGCAGCCTCCTTCTTAGGTTAATAGCGCCTAAAGGAATGATTGGATCTTGAATCTGACGGAAAATCTTTTCTTTGAAATTTAATTTTCTACAACTTTTGTATTTAACATTTCTTGCTATCTCTTACCGTTTTCTTACTAAATGCGCTCAAAGTGAGAAATTTAAAAAAATTTAAAAAATCTTTCCCACCCAAAAGGTGCTTCCAAAATTAAAAAATCTTAAATTCTGGCAATTTTCCCAAAAGTTTTTCGTCGAGAGCTTTAATTCAAGTATGAGGTCGAGGGGGTACGATTACTGGAAGTGCCTAATAATTTATTAATGTCAGTGAATCGGTGAAATCGTCTAGCTTTAAGGACTTTGGGCGGAGCCTCCCTTCTCGGATGAATAGTGGCTAAATGAATGATTGGATCTTGAATCTGACGGAAAATCTCTTCTTTGAAATTAAATTTTCTACAACTTTTGTATTTAACATTTTTTGATATCTCTTACCCCTTTCTTACTAAATGCGCTCAAAGTGGGTAAATGAAGAAATTGAAAAAATCGAAAAAACATTTCCCGCCCAAAAGGTGCTTCCAAAATAAAAAAATGTTATATTCTGGCAATTTTCCCAAGAGTTTCTCGTCGAGAGCTTTAATTCAAGTATGAGGTCGAGGGGGGTACGATTACGGGAAGTGCTTAATAATTAATGTCAGTGAATCAGTGAAATCAGCTAGCTTTAAAAACGTTGGGCGGAGCTTCCCTTCTCGGATGAATAGTGGCTAAATGGATGATTGGATCTTAAATCTGATGAATAATCCTGGGTCTGAAATTAAATTTTCTACAACTTTTGTATTTAACAATTTTTGCTATCTCTTACCGTTTTCTTACAAAACGCGCTCAAAGTGAAAAAATGAAAAAATTTAAAAAATCTAAAAAATCTTTCCCACCCAAAAGGTGCTTGCAAAATTAAAAAATGTTAACTTCTGGCAATTTTCCCAAAGGTTTCTCGTCGAGAGCTTTAATTCAAGTAAAAGGTTGAGGGGGGTCCAATTACGGCAAGTCCTAATAATTAATGTCA
>JAGFPH010010894.1:7739-23730 GCA_018207615.1 Philaenus spumarius
AGGGTCGATTTTCGTGCGGTTCGTTTTAAACGAGACCAAATGTTGTAATTATTATTAAAATAAACGGTACCAGTGACTTAAGTGAAGCCACCGAAAACTTAAGTGACCAGTGAAAACTTAAGTGAATTTTAAAATAAACAATAATTTGTCTTAAATTGTATTTAAAATATTAGTTGTTAAATCGTTGATTATGTAGGCCTATAATTGAAAGGTATGAAATTTTTTTCCAAACTTTATTTCAGGTCTTTGAGTAAAATGCTTCATCATAGGTTCTGCACACTTCCCATGTTGAAAATCCTTAACGACGTATACCAAGTTAGATATAGTTTGATTTTGTTTGGACTTGGTAGTTTCTTCTGAGAGGCTGAGCAAAGAAAAACAATTGTACAATATTATGCATTTTCACTGATTTCTAACCTCAAAATAATTCGTATACCGTAGTTCTATATCACGTAAATATTAATATTTAGAAGGCATATTGTTTCTCTTGTGTATCGAATTAATCTGCACTTGATTTTAAACGGAATTCTACTAGTATAGCCTACTGATAATTTCATAATCTCACTGGTAATCAAGGCCGTAGCCTGGGGTTGGTAAGGGGGGGCTACCCCCCCCCCCCCCCCCCCAAAATCCCGAAATGTATTAGTAAAAATTGATACTAGGTTCAAAAAGTGCAAATTAAGTTATATAATAAACAACACAACAGAGGATCCAGCAACATATTTTACATCATTGTGCATTGCATGCATACTGATATTTAGATTTGCTTGATTAAACTACAACGTACAATACACATGGATGCAGTAGGTTACAGCCTTACTCTCTTGTGAGATTGATCTGATGTATTAAATAAGAAAACTATGAAGGTTTAACAAAAATACTTTACTCTAACAAAACACGCGATGCATTGTGCATTGAAAATACCTGGATTGGCTGTTAAACAGATTGTTAATAGATGGTGGCTTTTGTTAGGAACCATATGAAGTAGGCCTATAACATAAAACATTTTTTAATCAATTTTTTCTAACGAAAACATAACCTTTAAGCCGTTTGTGTATTCTTCGTCGGGGAACATAAGCTTTAAAAATATGCTTGAATAATTAATTTGCGTTAAGGGTTAAAGGAGATATCGCTTAGCGACAAAAAAAAACACCTTTCCATATTAAGAATTCTCTTTGCAACTATACGTCGAGTGATTCTTTATTAGATTTTCTTACTAAAGTAAATTTATTTATTGACTCTTTATAAAAGCTATAAACTTTCAAAGAAAACTAATTATCCAGGTATGTTTACAAATAAATGAACTTTGAATAAAAACCTTTTTTAAATTTTATAGTTTGTCGACTGAAATTATATTTTAATATTCGCATTTAGTGAACACAATTCAATTTAAAATTATATTAATTTATTTTATTACGAAGTTAGCTCTACTATATAGTAATAAATTGTACCAGGAACTGGCACATACTTTCTCACAAACACATTTAAATTAATAAACAGATTCACTGTGACTTCATAATTGTAGGTGGTTTAGTAGAGGTGATATCAAAGTAGGAGATTAACTAATAAATATTATTATTATTATCTAGAGAGAAAACTATTCAATCGATTTCGAAAAAATTTACACCAAACAAGTCAATTAGGCCTGTATAGATGCACGGAAAATAGGTTTTGAAAAATGTTGAAAAACAACCCCCTTTTTGTCAAAAAAACCCCCCAAATAATCAGTTATAATTTTTTTATAAAAAAATGGCTCTAACGATTTTGATAAAATTTGGTTTATTTGTAGCACTTAACGTACTACCGTACCATTTAGCAAACACAATAATAATTAGACAAACAACATCTACTGGATTTGAATTAAACGTTTATTAATGATTGTGTATTTTAGGGATGTTCTTGAAAGTGTGTGTTTGAGAGTGTAAGTGTCTTTTTATAAATGTTTATAGTTTAGCCTAATTTACTTTGAGTTTGATTTATTATAAATAATGACATGTACGTTTTTAGTTTTCTCAGTTTTTGTACATTATGTTTTATAAGGAATTATTATTTCATAGCTTTTTGTTTGTTTGTTAATTTTTTTGTAGTGTGAATTGGTATGCATTTTGTAATTCAAGGTTGTGGAAGAGAGTAACCAATTGTCATAAATTAGCCTCAACAAACAAAGGTTATTATCGTTTTACGTGGTGTAATCTGGGTAATATGGTCTTTATTTTATAACACCTGTTTTATTATATCTTAGTTTATGTATAACAATCATTGGCTAATGCGGTTTAATTTTTGATGGAGTATAATACAGTGTAAAATTGGGTGTATAAATTATCGGGCGGTTAAAGCATTGAAATTTAACCTCAAAACCTAAAGAAAACAGTCGCAAAACACTAATTATTATTTAGACAGTAACTTATAAAATAACTCACTGCGCGTATTGACAAACATCAACATTACCTCACAACCTAAATAATAAATTAGATGAACAGACAGAACGCCAATTTAACCAATTGAACAAAACCTTCTTCCTCAGTGTTCCTGAACATTTTGTAAATTCTTCTCCTCCGAAACTGCTCTGCCGATTTGGATAACATTTTACAGGCACAATTTAAATGGTTCGTAGGGTGCACCACTTCAATTTCAAGTCGATATATATATATACTAGCTGACCCGTACGGCGTTGCCCGTGGTGGTTGGTATATACAGTCTTTTTAACGTAATTGTATTCTTTTTAAGTGTTCAGTCAGTGAGTGGTATTTGGCTTATATATATATAGAGAGAGATCTTAAATAATAAAAGCACTATTGTCATAATAATAAAAGATCTGAAATTATGATTTTAGTAACTTTGATCCCCCCAAACCCCTCCTAAAATTTCGAAATTTTTCATACCCTTTCTTAGTGAGCACCTATGGCCCTAGAGGAAGCTACATACCAAATTTCATTCCAATTTGTTCGGTAGTTTTGAAGAAATCGTTATTTAACAACTTTGATCCACCCAAACCCCCTAAAATTTATAAATTTTTGAAAACCTTTCTTAGCGAGCGCCTATGGCCCCAGAGGAAGCTACATACCAAATTTCATTCCAATCTGTTCGGTAATTTTGGAGAAATCGTGATTTAGTAATTTTTACCCCCCAAAGCCCCCTAAAATTTCCAATTTTTTAAAACCCTTTTTTAGTGAACACTTATGGTCCGGGAGGAAGCTACATACCAAATTTCATTCCAATCTGTTCGGTAGTTTTGAAGAAATCTAGATTTAACAACTTTGAACCCCCCAAACCTCCTTAAAATTTCGAATGTTTTCAAACCCTTTCTTAGTGAGCACCTATGGCCCTAGAGGAAGCTACATACCAAATATCATTTCAATCCGTTCGGTATTTTTTTAGAAATCGTGATGAGTGAGTGAGTAAGTGGTATTTCGCTTATATAGATTTCTAAAGGCATTGTTAATGTTTTTTAAAATCCTCTAGTTGTGCAATGCGTTGTATGCGATGCGGCTCTGTGGAATTCCTCCCACTGCCACTACACAATTTGAACAAAACAAACTCTACCAAAAACCAATACTTTTTAAATAAACTTGTTGAACTTAACGTCCAATAGTCCAACTATACCGTTGGACTATTGGACGGTAAGTTCAACAAGTTTATTTAATAAACAATAGTCGGTATGGCGAGCATAAACAATAACAATACTTTTTCTACCAACAGCTAGGTGGCTAAAGGTCGACGTTGTATGGAAATAAGAAACTTACCTCGGAAAAACGAAGAGCATGTTACCCGCTATTCAAGTTTTCCAGTGCTCCGGGCAACTTTAGTGTAATATAACCAAGAATAAAGAAGATTTTTACAAATAAAATACATTTAGTGAGAAGATGAATCGCAATGTTGCCCGAGGTATGCATGTTTAAAAAATATCTGCACCTGTTTTGTATAATATAAGCAAGGTTCAGTCATAAGATGTTTCACTACTGGTGGATATTTTAGCAAGTTATAATACCTTCCTCAATAGTTTAACGAGTTTTAAATTGAAAACGTAATGCAATTTTTCCGTTTTCCCATTTCAAAAAATTTGAACACGATGTTCGTGAGAGTAGGGTTTGTTGGTCTTTAATTTTGTAGATAGGGATGAGCATTGCTATAATGCTTTAATTTTTTTTTTTATAGTTAAAACATCGATGTTCACCATCGACAGTAACCATCGATGTGACAATTATATCGATTTATTTTAAACGGTACACATCGATGTATATTTATTTGAACCAAAGACGTTGAGCTGTTATCTTACATATCAACAACGAACTTGCACTTGTAGATATAAAATAACCATGTAGTTATGTTTATGATCTAGATAAAGCGGATATGCTTTTAAATATCTACTAGTTATTAAAAATTACCTTCAGCAATCCTTTTGAAGTTTTGAACTTCAATTTAAAATATCACATATGTACAAAACAAGGGTTTCTTACCTTATCTTCCGTCAAAGGGTGAATAAAAAACTTTAATTAAAAACATAAAATGACAGTTATACATAACGCTCACGCACAATACAACATAAACACATGAAACACGTGTAGTGTACATAATATATAATACTAGCTGACAGGTACGGCGTTGCCCGTAGTGGTTAGTATTTTCAGTCTTTTTAACGTAATTGTAATCTTTTGAAGTGTTCAGTTAGTGAGTGGTATTGGCTTTTATATATATAGATCTTAAATAATAAATTTAGTACCTATTAATTTTTCAGTAACGAAAATAAAATAATTCGACCACGCTGAACGTGAGTTGAGCAAATTTCCAAAATTAAGTTTATAGGCTTTTGTTTTAGGGTTTCAACCAACAATTTGGGAAATAGGTCTATTCACGACGGTGCTGAATAGCTGCAAAATGGTTCGCACGCCATTCAGCATATTGTGATTATATTCAAAACACAATGCATTGCGTGCTTCGCACGCCATTTAGCATATTGTGATTTTATTCAATACACAATGCATTGCGTGCTTCGCACGCCATTCAGCATATTGTGATTGTATTCAATACACAATGCATTGCGTGATTCGCACGCCATTTAGCATATTGTGGAGTATCTTTAATACACAAAGCATTGCGTGATTCGCCCGCCAACCCCACGGTAGAATCCACCATGGCTTTGAACCGGGTACGTCTATGATATTTTACGTTTTGATCTATTTTGGGGGAACCAAACGAGCTATAAGGTCGCGTAAAAAAACAAAATGGGCAGAATAACATCCTAATTTATATTTGTAGAAAAAACTCAAAAACAAACTCATTCTCGTAGGATAAATAATAAAAAATTGTTACTTCCAGTCAAAAAACGTGCTTCCGATTGTTGGATTTGTTTGGCTAACGAACTCGTCCGAGCGACGTAGACAACCATCATGTGTACCAAATTTGAACCAAATCGGACTTAAAATGCGGCCGCTAGAGTGTGAACACATATATGTATATATATATATATATATATATATATATATATATATATGATTTTTAATGACACCCCAAAACGTGGTTTGGGGACCATGATCGGTGCTAATTTGCTACTCCCGACATTGGGTCTTACCATAAGGGCCACTGCAATAACTCATTTTTCCTATGGAAATTCGCTAATAATTCTACCCATTTCGTGTCAGCATGACATGTCTGTATCGTTTATCTCGAAAAATGTTACAAACTGCACCTAGTAAAGGAGTCAACAAACGAATTAGCACTTTTAAAACATTGAAACAAATCACTAACATTGTCATAAAGTCGATTTCTATCAGTTATATACTTTGGTAATTTTCGAGGAACAGAAATGATGGAAGCAGTCTAAAGATAAAAACAAAAACTGAATCCGAAGAAAAATTTGGTTTATTAGTTTTAGAGAAATCAGATAACGTGTATATCAAAATTAACATTTTTTAAGCAATAATTTTTATTCATTATTGTGATTCCTACTTCCTGGACCATTATTGTAAATTTGTTTAAATTAATTTACCAACCTTCAAATGGTCCTGTTAATTTCCCTGTTAATTTAAGCAGCAGTAGAGGGGAAATTAAAAGGACCATTTGAAGGTTTGTAAATTAAATTAAAAAAAATTTAACAATAATTTGTTTTATATTGAAACGTCTTCCCAACTAAACATTGTATTATAAAGGATAAGGTTATGAATTATTCATTACTTTCTCCTTTCCTTTGTCTTTTATAACTATCGCCACAAAGTTATAGCTACTTACATTTTATTGTAATGCATTAAATTTTATTGCTTTTAGAAGTTCCAATATAAAAACACTCGCCTAAGCGAGATAAAGTCATATAAAATAAACACAACAGAGTGGAATGTGACACTGAAAAGATGTAATTATGTTTTGTTATTCTTTCAATATCTGAGGGAGTTTTGTATAGAAGTGATAATTAACACACTTATTTAACTGAATGACTGCGAAGTTTCTCAATTTGCCTTTTTATGGGAGCGGTTTCACTTTTTGGGGAATTTTGTTCGTTTCAGCAATAATAACAATATTTATTTATTAAACATAATCTACAAAATGTTTTTAATATATAAACAAGCATAGCTCCTGACAATACCTTTGGTCCTAAGACCGTCAGAGGGGTTGCCATTAAATGTCATTACTTTTTGCAAATAAACGAGTAAAAAAACATATCGACCAATAAAAATTTTCACAATTCTCTCTTTTAAAATACATAAAATACAAAATACTTCTTTATAATACGATAGGAAGGAAAACACCACCGATATCAGATAGAATGAAAGAAAGTATCGGAGTATTGGGAGTATCTTCCATACACAATGCATTGCGTGCTTCGCAAGCCAACCCACATATTGCGACGCACTCAATGCATTGTGTATGGAAGATACATTCAATATGGGGGTTGGCATGCGAAGCACGCATTGCATTGTGTTTTGAAAAAATTCCCAATATAATTGTTGGCGTGTGAATTGTTCAGTGTGCTCACATGTGCGTCCTTAGCAGTGAACGTTTTACCCCCAAACCTCAATCTAATCCCCCCCCCTCCTATAAAATATGATATGGGCGCCAATGAAGTTGAGGGTAGCATATCTATATGAACAGCAAATACAATTTAATTGGGTACGCAAACATCGGATATATCTAACTTTCCAGAAACAAAGTGCAATTAGGAGGAACATTTTGGAAACCATCGGTAACCAAATTTTCTTTTAAATCAATTAACATATAATTTGAAAAATATCGTTTAAACAAGAAAATTTACGTTTTTATTAAATCTTCCTTGAGATAAATAATAAGTCATAGTGTCTAAATTGCAAGATTCAGTGAAAGTGATGCAATAATTTTTACTTTCTCACTATACTACAGTATAGAGAAAGTACAGTGATGGCAAAAAAATTATGGTGAGAATTTTGATAAAATATCTGTTTTGAGACCCCTGAGTCGAAAAAAGTGTTTTTTTTTAAATGTCTGTATGTCTGTATATATACAAAGCTAGAGCTAAAACTATTCGATCGATTTCAAACAAATTTGCACCAGACATGTCAAATAGGCATGTATAGATGCACGAAAAATGGTTTTTGAAAAACAATGAACTTTTTGGCAAAAAACCCCCAAAAAATCAGTTATTATTTTTTTATAAAAAGACGGCTTTAACGATTTTGATAAAATTTGGCCTATTTGTAGCCTTTAATGTACCCTACCATATGCGAAAAACCCCATCTTTCTAAAAATTCTCTTTTCGCTAATAATAATAATAACAATAACTGATTTTTGAGGGTTTTTTGGCCATAAAGGGGGTTGTTTTTAACATTTTTCAAAACATTTTTTCGTGCATCTTTACGGCCCTAATTGACGTGTTTGGTGCAAATTTGTTCGAAATCGGTCGAATAGTTTTCTCACTAGATAATAATAATATTTATTAGTTAATCTCCTACTTTAATAAATCACCTCTCCTAACCCACCTACAATTATTAAGTCACAATTATTCTGTTTAATAATTTAAATATGTTTGTGAGAAAGTATGTGCCAGTTCCTGGTACCGTTTATTTATAAAGGAATTGTTTAATTTACCTATCCGTTTCCTTCAGTTTTTAGAAGAAAAATGAATCGTAACGCAATGGAAGGAAAAATCGGATGGCCTGAACCTACACTAAGACGAAAATACGTTGGCGGTCAAAAGAAATACAACAGCATTCCCAAGAGCATTTGTTACGGAGTTCTTACAATATTCGTTTTAATTTTACCTCGGAGACATTGGTTCACCTGCATGCGATGAAATTTTTTTAAATTATATTTGTGAGAGATTTTGATTGTGTTTAAGTGGTAGTCAAAAATTAAGTTTATTTATATTTTGTTTTGTAAAAAAATAATATTAAATGAGATATTTGATGTAAATAAAATTTAAAATGATTAAAATGAGATATCAATGTGCAGTTTTCAGTATTGAACTTAGCATTGTAACACATGACAAAGTTCCTAGTAAATAAAATAAAGTTTTATTCAAAATGGCGGATCCAAGATAGTGTACCTAACCTCAATTAATTATAAAATAATTTTTTTGGAGAATAAGATATTAAGCTGTTTTCATTCTATACTTGCTACCCATTCTGTGTATTATATTTTGATATAGTGGCTAATTAATCATTTTATTCATGTTCTCTACAAAAAATTGTTACACTTTTCAGAAACCATACCGTACATGTATAACGGACTTAGGAGAGTTACAATAGGCTATATAATGTACTAGCTGACCCGTACGGCGTTGCCCGTGGTGGTTGTTATTTTCAGTCTTTTTAACTTAATTGTATTCTTTTTAAGTGTTAAGTCAGTGAGTGGTATTTGGCTTATATATATATTTGGCTTATATATAGATCTTAAATAATAAAAGCACTAGTGCCATAGTAATAAAAGATCTGAAATCATGATTTGCGTAACTTTGATCCCCCCAAACCCCTCCTAAAATTTCGAAATTTTTCATACCCTTTCTTAGTGAGCACATATGGCCCTAGAGGAAGCTACATACCAAATTTCATTCCAATCCGTTCGGTAGTTTTGAAGAAATCGTGATTTAATAACTTTGATCCCCCCAAACCCCTAATATAATTTCGTATTTTTTCAAACTCTTTCTTAGTGAGCACCTATGGTCCTAGAGGAAGCTACATACCAAATTTCATTCCAATCCGTTTGGTAGTTTTGAAGAAATCGTGATTTAATAAATTTGATCCCCCCAAACCCCCCCTAAAATTTCGAATTTTTTCAAACCCTTTCCTAGTAAGCACCTATGGTCCTAGAGGAAGCTACATACCAAATGTCATTCCAATCCGTTAGGTAGTTTTGAAGAAATCGTTTTTAATAAATTTGATCCCCCAAATCCCCCCTAAAATTTTGAATTTTTTCAAACCATTTCTTAGTAAGCACCTATGGCCCTAGCGGAAACTACATACCGAATTTCATTTCAATCCGTTCTGTAGTTTTTGAGAAATCTTGATTAGTGTGTCAGTGAGTGAGTGAGTGGTATTTCGCTTTTATATAATATATTGATTTAATAATAGTGTTGGACATTAGACTTGACGTTGACATTCCTTAAGTCCGATTCCTATACAAATCTAACATTCAAGTCTAGCGGGACATTCTAATCCTGCCACCGCACTTCCTATACCTTTGTGTAACCAGGATCGAGTGAAATGGATATACCCTGTCCTCTCTACACGTCGGAAGCAGGGATATGAATTGACTGAATCGTAGCATTAATATGCAGTACAGGAAACGGAGGCAGCATTAGCGGAGGTACAGAGCTACCTCATTGCAGGAGGTAATGTTAACCAAACTGTACGATATGGCTTGATGACAAAATAAATAATATTAGAAATACGTATGTTCAATTTTTCTACATGGAAAGTGTTTTTTTTTACGAAGGGTACACAACCTACTTAATGGGAGGTCCACCACAATATTTTTTAAATTTTTTATGGTGACGGGTTATTATTTTTAAAATTCGCCATTTTGAAAAAAAAATACAAAACCAACTACTGTTTTCTTTGCTTTTTTAAAGCTTAACGTACATAAAACCTGTTCCACATTTTAACTCGATATCTACTTGCATAATTTGAACTGGTAATTACAATTACGTGAAAGTTGTGAACTCAGCCAATATCAATCTAAAAGATGATGTGAAAAGAAAATGTAGGCCTATAGATGGTTTTATAAATGTCAACTGTTCGTTTAAAATAGTCAACCATTGAATCGATATAACGGGATTAAAATGCGGCAAAAAATGAGTTTTTAAACAAGATGTTTGCTGTAATACCCTAAAAAAGTTGTTTATGTAATATTTCATTACAAACTGATGCTTTTAATGCACGTTTTCTCCCGTGAAGTGACTTTTACTTTCTCACTATACTATAGTAGGCTATAGAGAAAGTATAGTTATCGCAAAAAAAATCGATGTTGAGATTTTTGTGGAAATATCCGTTTTGGGACCCCCTGAGTCCAAAAAAGTGTTTTTTACAAAATGTCTGTCTGTATGTCTGTCTGTATGTATGTATGTATGTATGTCTGTCTGTATGTAGCCTATACAAAGCTAGAACGAAAACTATTCAATCGATTTCAAACAAATTTGCACCAGACATGTATAAATGCACGAAAACGGTATTGAAAATTTTTGAAAAACAACCCCCTTTTTGGCAAAAAAACCCAAAAAATTAGTTATTATTTTTTTATAAAAAAAACGGCTCTAACGATTTTGATGAAATTTGGCTTATTTGTAGCCTTTAATGTACCCTACCATATGCAAAAAACAGCATCTTTCTAAAAATTCTAGTGTAGCTAATAATAATAATAATAACTGATTATTGGGGGGTTTTTGGCATAAACGGGGGTTTTTTTTTCAAAATTTTTCAAAACCTTTTTTACTGCATCTGTACAGGCCTAATTGACGTGTTTGGTGTAAATTTGTTAGAAATCGATCAATTAGTTTTCTCTCTAGATAATAATAATAATATGTATTAGTTAAGCTCCTACTTTAATAAATCACCTCTCCTACCCCACCTATAAATATGAAGTCACAGTGAATCTGTTTAATAATTTAAATATGTTTGTGGGAAAGTATGTGCCAGTTCCTGGTACCGTTTATTATTGTAGTCATTCACTGCTTGACGACTTATCACCTGAAAGTATTTTCTTGTATGAGGACCAAAATGTAGTGTACGTAAACAGTGCATTGCATTTATTTAAGGTTGCAACTTCTCAAACGGTACAACGGTTTTCCAACTGATGGTTAAATGGCGGTTAAAATCCGTAGAAAAATTTATACAGTTATTTGTGGATCTAGGGTGCAAAGTTGAGTCTGTCGCACGAGATACACATTTGACGCCCGAGGCGTAGCCGAGTGTGACAGATTAAACTTTGCACCCGTGATACATACAACGCTTTTCCTACAGCTACATTTTAAATTAGTGTTTTAGTTTTTAAAAAGATCTGTTTTACAGAGGTTAGTTCCATAAAAATAAAACATTTCAAAACATAGACTACATCAGCTGTTTCTTTGCGTACAGTGTACATTATTACTTTACCGCACTTCAGCTGTTTAGCCGGGCAGTAAGCACAACAAAGAGCTATAATTACTTGACGCTGAACATATGCAGTTTAGTTTACGCACAGCTGTGGATGTGCAAAACGCTCTTTATTAAACAGCTGTAGGAAAAAGTATCGTTCTTAACTTGTATCTAAATTGCTTTTTGAAGCTCGTCGTTGCCTCGAACATAGAACCACAATCTCGCACCACAAACATCCACTTTAAGTACTATTGATGAAATAGACTACTGTGCTATTATTGAGTGTTTATTTTCATGCGTTTTTAAGGGTGGGTTAGTGCTACGAAAGTGACTACCGATTTTTTTGACATTATATTGAAATTTAAAAGGCTGGTGACAGAAATAAATAAGTTACTTTTACTTTCTCACTATGCTACAGTATAGAGAAAGAATAGTGATGGCAAAAAAATCTATGTTGAGATTCTTGTGGAAATATCCGTTTTGGGACCTCGTGAGTCCAAAAAAGTGGTTTTTACAAAATGTATGACTGTATGTATACAAAGCTAGAGCGAAAACCGTTCAATCGATTTCAAACAAATTTGCACCAGACATGTCAAGTAGGCCTGTATAGATGCACTAAAAACTATTTGAAATTTTTTGAAAAACAACCCAATCTTTTTGGTAAAAAAAACGCCAAAAATTCAGTTATTATTTTTTTTTATAAAAAAACGGCTCTAACGATTATGATAAAATTTGAGTTATTTGTAGCCTTTAATGTACACTACCATATGCAAAAACCCGCATCTTTCTAAAAATTCTCGTTTAGCTAATAATAATAACAATAACTGATTTTTGGAGGTTTTTCGATCATAAAGGGGGTTGTTTTTCAAAATTTTCAAAACCTTCATCCATACAGGCCTACTTGACATGTTTGGTGCAAAAATATGTTCGAAATCGTTCGAATATTTTTCACTTTAGGTAATAATAATCATATTTATTATTTACTCTCCTACTTTAATTTACTATCCCATCTCCTACTTTAATACAATTATGAAGTCACTGTTCGGGTTACATACGGTGGTTGGTGTGCGAAGCACGCAATGCATTGTGTATTGAAAATACATCAAATACGGGCGTTGGCGTGCAATGCACTGTGCGTCGGCCACTTCTCATGTGTTCAGTGTCTAACTCACATGTGCGATTTAACAGTGAAGGTGGTAATAATTTAAATATGTGTGTGAGAAAGCATGTGCCAATTATTTCTTGTACCATTTTTTTAGTTATTTTTCAAATTGTAAAATTTAACAAATTTGAATGATTACAAATAATCTTGTTTGAATTCTTGAGCATAATATCAAATAAAACGTTTTAGAAACAATCTATAAAGCCTATTAAACCTTCATACTACTCAAATTAATTATATTTTACAGGAGTGGGTCCAGTTCCAGCACCCGTGCGACTTTAAAGAACGCTATCATCACAGTGTTAAATGTATTGGAAAGGAAATGTATCGGGGCACGTTGTGCAAGATTTATTCTTTAAATAATATCACGTAGCCTTCAGTGGACGTTCTTTGAATAATATCGACCATAAGGAGAGATACGAAAACTGGTTGTCTGTTTGATATTTACGTATCGACTATGTCGATAACAAGCCCTGATCGATATATCAAAGTAGTTTAAAGCGATACGCGTATTCGGTGTTATCACCTGCTACGTAAAAGACTACCCTCAATTCTACTAAATTACCATCAAACCTTAAATATCAAAAAAAACATTTTTGGTTTTCTCTGTTTTACTTTCTAACTGTACTTATAGTACTGTATAGAGAAAGTATAGTGATTGCAAAAAAAATAAATGTCAAGATTTTTATAGATATAGGCCTATCAGTTTTGGGACCCCCTGAGTCCAAAAAATGGTTTTTACAAAATGTATACAAAGCTAGAGAGAAAACTGGTCGATCAATTTCGAACAAATTTGCACCAATCATGCCAATTAGGCCTGTATAGATGAAAGGTTTTGAACCATTTAGAAAAACAACCCCCTTTTAGGCCAAACAAACCCCCAAAAAATCAGTTATAATTTTTTTATAAAAAAAAACACTCTAACGATTTTGATAAAATTTGGCTTATTTATAGAACTTAGTGTACTCTACCATATGCAAAAAACTGCATCTTTCAAAAAAATTTCGTTTAGCTAATAATAATAACAGATTTTTTGGGGTTTTTTGGCAAAAAAGGAAGTTCTTTTTCAAAATTTTTAAAAACATGGAAATTGACATGTTTGGTGCAAATTTGTTCGAAATCGATCGAATAGTTTTCTCTTTAGGTAATAATAATAATATTTATTAGTTACTCTCCTACTTTAATGTATTATCCCATCTCCTACTTGAATACAATTAATTGTGAAGTCACAGTTGGGGTTACATACGGAGGTTGGCGTGCGAAGCACACAATGCACTATGTATTGAAAATACTCCCAATATGGGAGTTGGCGTGTGGAGCACGCAATGCATTGCGTATTGAAAACACTCCCAATATGGAGGTTGGCGTGCGATGCACGCAATGCTCTGTGTATTGAAAATTCTTCCAATACGGGGGTTGGCGTGCTAAGCACGCAATGCTTTGTGTATTGAAGATACTCCCAATATGCGGAATGGCGTACGAACCATTTTGCAGCTATTCAGCACCGTCGTGAGTAGACATATTTCCCAAATTGTCGGTTGAAACCCTAAAACATAGACCTATAAACTTAATGTTGGAAATTTGCTCAACTCACGTCAGCGGTTCAGCTGCGTGTTTGAATTATTTGAATGTTTACGGGTTAGCTTGATTTTGTGTTCAATATTTTCAATTTTTTGTGCAATGCGATACTTTTATCCAATCGACTTTGACTGGCACAAACAAGTGTTACTATATAGGTAACGTTTTACCAACTGTAACACGAAAGTAATTATTGTTTATTTTCTGAGTAGAACCAAACTTTGCCATGTTTTGTTTGACATTAGTTTCACATTAATCAAGACAAACGTCAAACTGAATTACCAAATCACATAAAGTTAACTTTTGTAGTAGTAACGTTCGTCAATTAAATTGAAAGCTAAGCCAATTCTACAAGTCGGATATTACACGCCCGGATTGATTGCAACTTAATGCAATTAAAAAACTTGCAGGCTAAGTCTGTTGCAGCGTTGGTCTTTAATATGTGTGTCAGGAACCTGTCTTGTGCATTAAATCGTTTATTTAGCAAGAAATGTATACACATTCCGAGCAACACATTCTAACTTAAGATGCGATGGAAAAGAGATATAACTAGTTTCAAGTGCATATAAGTTTTAGTAATACCAAAGCCGTAGCCAGGGGAGGGGGTTAGGGGGTACCCCCTCCGAAATCCCGAAATTTAGCAGTAAAAATTAATACTAGGTTTAAAAAGTGCAAATTAAATTATAAAACAGACAACACAACAGAGGATCCAGTTTTACATCATTGTGCATTGCATGCATACTGATTTTTAGATTTACTTGATTAAACTACAACGTACAATACACATGGATGCAGAAGGTTACAGCCTTACTCCCTTGTGAGCTTGATCTTATCTATTGAATAAGAAAACTACGAAAGTTCAACAAAAATACTTTACTCCGACAAAACACGCAATGCATTGTGTATTGAAAATACTCATAATTCGGGTGTTGGCGTGCGATGCACGCAATGCTCTGTGTATTGAAAATTCTTCCAATACGGGGGTTGGCGTGCGAAGCACGCAATGCATTGTGTATTGAAAACACTCCCGATTCGGTGGTTGGCGTGCGAAGCACGCAATGCATTGTGTATTGAAAACAATCCCAATACGGGGGTTGGCGTGCGAAGCACGCAATGCATTGTGTATTAAAAATTCTCCTAATGCGGGGGTTGGCGTGCGAAGCACGCAATGCATTGTGTATTAAAAATTCTCCTAATACGGGGGTTGGCGGGCGAAGCACGCAATGCATTGTGTATTAAAAATTCTCTCAACACGGGGGTTGGCGTGCGAAGCACGCACTGCATTGTGTATTGAAAATTCTTCCAATACGGGGGTTGGCGTGCGAAGCACGCAATGCATTGTGTATTAAAAATTATCTCATTACGGGAGTTGGCGTGCGAAGCACGCAATGCATTGTGTATTGAAAACAATCCTAATACGGGGGTTGGCGGGCGAAGCACGCAATGCATTGTGTATTAAAAATTCTCTCAATACGGGGGTTGGCGTGCGAAGCACGCAATGCATTGTTTATTGAAAATACTCCCAATTCGGTGGTTGGCGTGTGATACACGCAATGCTCTGTGTATTGAAAGTACTCCCAATACGGGGGTTGGAGAGCAATGTACTGTGCGTAGGCCGCTTCTCATAGTGTTCACTGTTCAGTGTCAAGCTCACATGTGCGTCCTTAGCAGTGAACGTGTTAATATTGTTTGGATTCAAATCCCCGGTCCTGTCCTA
>JAGFPH010010895.1:7379-22538 GCA_018207615.1 Philaenus spumarius
ATATATATATATATATATATATATATATATATGTGTTTGTTTTTACGCATTTTACGTCCGATTTTTTCAGAATTTTGTACACGCGTTGGCTTTCTATGTCGTTGGACGAGTTCGTTAGAAAAAGAAATCCAACAATTCGAAGCAAGCAATCCGGAAGTAAAATCATTTTGAGATTTTTCGTTACTAGAATGGAAAAAATAAACGGTATCAGGAAACTGACACATACTTTCTCCCTCATTATAGGAACTTAAGAAAAATATTATTTCATGAAGCCAAAAGTGTATGAAAGAAACATAAATTTCGTATTATTGTTTTGTTTTAATGATAGCAGCGTAATTTTCCCATAAAAATCCATAAAATAACGGAAAAACCAACTTTTCTCAAAAACGGCTACAACGATTGTGATTAAAATTTTATAGTTAATAGTACTTTAGCTCCCTAATAAACTATAAAATTTTAATCAAAATCGTTAGAGCCGTTTTTGAGAAAAGTTGATTTTCCGTTATTTTAAGGGTTTTTGTGGGAAAATTACCCTTAAAAATAAAAAATTCACAAAAAAAATATAAAGTGGATTAGTACCTCCATACCAAATTTCATCAAAATCGGACGACTGGTTTAGGCTCTAGGTCTGATAACATCCACACACACACACACCCCGACACACCCCCCCCCAGACCCCCCCCCCCACATACACACACACAGACATCACTCCGAATACCACTTTTTTAGGTTCAGGGGGGGACCCAAAACGGATATTTCCACCAAAAACTCAAACTCGAAAATTTTGACGAATACATACAATACTTTCTCCATATAGCCTACTATGGTATAGGGGGAGAAAGTAAAAAAATAATCTGGGAGATTATTTTGCACATTTGCTTTTTTAAACGATCCGTCTGGGTCCCCCAAAATCAAAAAGGAAAATACCATAAAAGTGCCCGGTGCTAATCATCGTGGCTGCAGCTTCTAATCCGAGGCCGCAAGGTAGAGGTGCAAACTCGCAAACTTCAGTCCATAACCTGATGCCTCAAATGTAGAGGTGCCAACTCACAAAGCGAGTTTTTCCGCTGACGTGTAAACACTCGAGGCTACTTATCATATATTTCGTACTCGCAGTCAGCTATTCAGCGCCTTCGTGAACAGACCAATTTCCCAAATAGTTGATTGAACTCCTAAAGCATATAAATTTAATTTTGTTAATTCTTTCAACTTACGTCAGCGGTTCAGCTGCATGATCGACTTATCTTAAGGGTCGGCTCTAGCTGTCGGCCATGTTGGCTGACACTCCATAAGATCAATGTTAAATTAAAATCCAAATTTTTCCTTTATTTTTGATCGGAAAATTATAAACGATATGTCATTTTAAAGCTATGGTCAATATGCATGCAAATGGCTTTTTAAAAATTAAGAAAAATATTTTGTTTAATATTTATTAACAATTTAAAACATTGATTTTTAATATTTTTTTATGTTGTCACTATTAATTATAACGAAAAACTACCAAGCCATTCGCCTGAAGAATTTCGTCTCCAAGATTTTGGTATTTTTTTTTAAACGCTATTTGAAAAATTGCGGGTTTTAAATGGATTTAGGCTGAGCAATGTCCGTGTAACCTACCGCCGCTATAGGGTGATTTTAAATATTTTTTACGTTGTAACTATTAATTAGAGCGAAAAATTACCAATCCATTCGGATGAAGAATTTTGTCCCCAAGAGTTTGGTATTTTTTTAAAAACGCTATTTGAATAATTGCGGGTTTTAAATGGATTTAGGATGAGCAATGTCCGCGTAACCTACCGCCGCTACGCTGGAGTCGCAGGTTGCTTTCTGTTTTACTAGAGCCGACCCTTAATTTGATCTTCTTCTTTTTTTAAATCAAAACAATTATGTCTACGTGTTCTGTTCAAAGTGGTTTTTCAATTTACAACTTTTAACTTTATCGTAGAAAAAATACATTTCACTGCCTTAAAAACAAGGTTCTTAAAAACTGTTCACGTTAAATTTGTAACTATTCAGACTAGGATCTTGTTTACGGTATCTAAAACTTCAGTTTTCGACCACATCGACGTATTTACACCTTGTAATATAGAAGTTTTTTTTCTAAATTAGTCGATGTCAATAAATGTTGATAAGTGTCGTGTTTGTAAAGCAAAATTTAAAATTGCAAATTTGTTCAGATACTCGCTTAAAATCCGTTTACAACAATAGGCTCGAACTGAACGAGGTAGGCCATATGGTCTAATTGAAAGTCTAACTGCGTCGACGCGTGACGATAACTTTAATTCAGCGAAGCTAACAAGCTCATAAATGTTGTGTAATTTATTGATTTATTATGTTTGTGGGTTAGTGGTCCATGCGGGCTTACAACACCTGGCGCAGGTCCAGAGGTAGTCTTGTGAGTCAGTCGGTTACTTCTACCTTCCGAAATGCGCGCCATGCGCCTACTTGCTTTGCCAGAGATATACATTGTACAGAATATGTTATTTCGCACTTTCTTCTTTGTTAGGACATATCAAACAGCTCCTTAATAAAAACTGAATTTGAACGTTTTTCGTACGGAAAATATCTCTAACAATCGGACATGGTGTTTCTTGATAAAAAAAACGAGATTTGGGGTTTATAAATCAACCTTGCAGCATCAGACAACTCGCCTCGCGAGTTTTCATCTCAACCGTCTGCCTCGTTCCACGGTAAAATCTTCCACGTTTATTTGAACCGGGTACTTTAAAGGTATTTTATGTCTTGACCATTTTGGGGATACCAGACGGGCTCTAAAAATTACAGTTTTTATTTTTTTTAAATTATAACCCCCCCCCCAAAAAAAAAAACTAAAATTAATTCTAGTACGAAGAACCTCAAAAAAAAAAAAATTATTCAAAAAACGGGCTTCATGTTGACATATTTTTTTTTGGATAATGAACTCGTCCGAGCGACTTGTAAAACCGACATGTGTACCAAGTTTGGAACAAGTTGGACGTAAAATGTGTCCGTTAGAGTGCGAACACATTATATATATATTTTTTAATTACACCACAAATCGTGTTCTGGGGACCATGATCGGTGCACATTTGACCACTTCCGGCCTTAGGTTTTACCATAAGCGTGTCACTGTAATAGCTCACATTTCATATGGAAATTCGCTAAAAAGGGACTGTTGCACATTCCGCTGATTCGCTTCACAGACAGCGTAGCGTCGTCGGCTAAATGGTCTGATAAGAGATTACCATAGAACAGTATCGCCAAGTTGTTCGCAACACCGGAACAAAACGATCGAATTATTACCGCAAACAATGGTACGTTTAACCGGTGACTGGTCACTAAACTGTCCACGATAGAAGGGAGCAGGGTGTCCTAAACTGCTTCCAATTGCCCGACTAATAAGTCCTCTCTGTGTTATGACAGTCGAAATTCTGATGCATGCGGGTTGTAACAGATGACACTGCTAACCTTTTGTAGAACTCATTAAAGTTTGAAAATGTTCACATGTGAATCGATGTTTAGAGTGTACTCGTGTGCCCATTGTTGAGAGTGGATGCACTATTTTCCTGTAGTTATGAAGCGTAGGCGGGAATTTCAGCGGAGGTTAACTTTTCAATTGTTATTCATCTTCCACTGAATCGCGTAACCATTATGAAGTTACCGTAAACAAATATGTATCTGAAGTTTGCGATACGATTGAAATTATTCCTGGCAATTCCAACTTGACACAGCCACCATCTTGAATTTCAACTCCCATAAGAGCAATGTTAAACGCGTAACAAGATTACTGGAGTAAAAATGATCAGAACATTATTCTGAATATGTCATTTTAAATATTAGGAGAGTTGAATTTTGGATATCATTTAGTTTTTTTTTTTTTTTTAAATTTGTTTGTAGCCTAAATAAATTTGTTCTTTCACTTAACTCAAAATCAACGTTTGTGATTTTTGTTTCTTTTCCAATAATGCAAATATTACAATAGGCCAGTCGGTAGGGGCAATTTTAGACCAAAAGTTCCAGTAATTTACAATACGGCTGATTTTTTTTTATAAGTTCCTTAAAGTATGTAGATTAACATTAAAAAAAGTTTAGGGCCTACCAGTCTATCGATTTCCAAAGTCGAAAAAAAAATCGATTATAAATTTGTTCGATTACCCTTAATATTTCGAGCTGGGATGAAGATAGAGAAAAATAAAAAATACCACCGTGTAGGGGAGGTATTTTGCAATAAAAAAGGATGTATTTATTTCCTCCGAGCAATGGTTTGTCTGGAAAAAATTCGATAATGCAGATATGTATTTTGCGGCAGGGGAAATCACTAAAAGTTGAAATCTCATTCATATATGAAGCGTTGGGTCATTCTAAATTGGCCGAATTTAAATATATCGAATTGAAACTTGACATAGGAGTTAAAATATATATTTTAAACATTTATGCTGAGTCTCAGCTTGTTATCTTGAAAATAACCCGATCTAGAGCCACTTGACTTATCAATGGGTTTCTCGATTTTAGGAGTACCGGACCCACGAACTAATTTCAATCTATTCCAGTTTCGTCAATTTTTGGAATATCATCATCAAATTTGTTTTACAAGTTGAATACACCTGTATAAATATTCTTAGTAAGTATGAACGATTTTGTTGTTGTTATTTTTAAAAACGAGGCGCTTGAAAATAGTCTTCTGTTTTACCTATCTCGTTTTAATTATAAAACTTTTGGATTCAACGACTCCATTTTCGACATTTTTGAACATATCGATTTAAAAATTAGTACAGAATTTACAAACACAATTGTTTTTAGCTATACTTATTTTAAAACTATATTTAAAAAATGACTAATCTGCAGCTGATCAACTCAAGCGATTTGATGAAAAATCTAAAAAGGTCTAAAATTATACTTTTTTAATTTACTTGTGCTTTTAAAAGTAAATAATGAAAAAGGTTTATACTCCTTGAACTTGTTTGAATCTATATATTTAACTTGTAAAACAACTTTCAGGTTGTTGTTTGAATCTATATATTTAACTTGTAAAACAACTTTCAGGTTGATATTTTGAAAATTTTCTAAACTGGAGCCGATTAAAATGAGTTCGTGGGTCCGGTACTCCTAAAATCGAGAAACCCATTGATAAGTCAAGTGGCTATTTTTCTCTATCTTCATCCCAGCTCGAAATATTAAGGATAATCGAAAAAAAATCGATTATAATTTTTTTTCGATTATCCTTAATATTTCGAGCTTAATATTTCCTTGGGAAATCGATAGACTGGTAAACTTTTTTAATGTTAATCAACATACTTTAAGGTACTTATAAAAAAAATCAGCCGTATTGCAAATTACTGGTAGTTTTAACCTATACCGACCGGGCTACAAATGTAAAAAGCTCACCACATTCGAAGTTTAATTACCTTTTAAATAAAAGTAATTTCAATGAATTTGGATGATTTACAACGAAAAAATCTGCGTTATTGTGGAAACATGTACGCGCCGAATTTGTGTTCCTCCTCGAGTGTTTAGCCTGCACCTGAAGCACGTTTTTTGACAGGTAATATTTAAACAAAATTGTGCTAGAATGAAACGTTTTTGGGGTTTTATCTGAAACAATAAATATATGAGATTATTCTGCACATTTTGTTTTTTACACGACCATATAGCCCGTCTGGTTTCTCTAAAATAGACCAGAACGTAAAATACAATAAAAGTACCCGGTTTAAATACACGTATTGGCTTTTATCGTGATGAAAACGCTCGAAGCGGGTTTATCCGCTGCGATCGAAGCGAAGCAGTCCTTAATCGGAGGCTGCAATGTCACAAAGCGAGTTTTACCGCTACGAGCTGAACGAAGAGCACGTGGGTGAAGGCCGGGTTAAAACGAATTCTACCAATATATTTCGTAGACGTAGGCAGCTGTACAGAGCCTTCGTGAGTAGGACCATTTCCCAAATAGTTGGTCAGCACCCTAAAACATATAAACTTTATTTTTGAAATTCGCTCAACTCACGTCAGCGGTTCAACTGCATGATCAAGTTATTTTAATATGTCTTTAAACGTAAGTAGCCCAGTCGGTGTAGGTTACAACTACCAGAAATTTGCAATACGGCTGATTTTTTATTTATAAGTACCTTAAACTATGTACATTAACATAAAAAAAAGTTTACCAGTCTATCGATTTCCCAAAGTCGAAAAAAAATCGATTATCATTTTTTTTCGATTATCCTTAATATTTCGAGCTATGATGAAGATAGAGAAAAATAAAAATACTACCGTGAAGGGGATGTATTTTTTAATAAAAAAGGTCATATGTATTTATTTCCTCTGAGCAATGGTTTGTCTGGAAAAAAGTCGATAATGCAGGTATGTATTTTGCAGCAGGGAAATCACTAAAAGGGGACATCTTATTCATATATAAAGCATTGGGTCATTCTAAATTGGCCGAATTTTAATATATCGAATTGAAACTTGACATAGGAGTTAAAATATATATTTTAAACATTTATGCTGAGTCCCAGCTTGTTATCTTGAAAATGACACGATCTTTAACGATTTAACGATTCAAATTCTGGCCTACAATAAATCCTACAAAAGATTTTATTCCATGCTAACAGAATCTAGAGCCACTTGACTCATCAATGGGTTTCTCGATTTTAGGAGTACCGAGATTAGTTACTGAAATTAGTCCGTGGGTCCGGTACCCCTAAACTTTGGGAAATCGATAGACTGGTAAACTTTTTTTTATGTTAATCTACATACATTAATGTACTTATAAATAAAAAAAATCAGCCGTATTGTTAATTACTGGAACTTTTGATATAAAATGACCCCTACCGACTGGCCTAAAGCAATTATAACAAATTTTGAACTCATTTAAAAATCGGTTTGATAGTTTATCTCTATAGCCCGTTCAATGAATGGACAACAGTGAGTGATCGAAAATCGACATTCAAGTGACTACCAAATATTTTAACCAATTAGTATACTTCCTTTAGTAGTTTTTAATGTTACTACTTTATGATTGTAGATCAGTCATTATATGTAAACTCTCCTTTTATTAATCGATTCTATTTAATCGCTTTTTATACAAATCCATATTGTACAATAGGATGATTGTGACACTATATTTTATTTTCGTGGTTCCGATTAAATTTTTTTTAATACCCTCTAACTCTTACAAATTCATAACCAACGAAAGAAATAGTCGCAGCAGCTGTTGTTCTTGACCGAAGTACGACTTGTTTTTCGACATTCCTGAATATCTACTACTTCTAATTATACGCTGGGATGTAACACGTATTGTTTGGGCGCTGACCGCATCTGATTTCAATATTGCACAGTATCCCGAATGTACTTACTTTTAACTGTAAAAAGATCATCAGTGTGTTGAAATGTCTACTCGAAATAATTCCATCACGCAGCTGAAGAGATGAGTTGAGGAATTCCCAAAATTAAGTATATGTTTTAGGGTTTCAACTAACTATATGGGAAATTAGTCTACCCACGAAGGCGCTGAATAGCTTCCGACGTGTACGCAATATATAACAGCCTTCAGCCCCGGCACACGCGATGCTTCGTTCCGCTCGCAGCGGGAAACCTCTCTTTGTGAATTTGCACCTCGACCTAGCGGACTCGGATTATGGACTGCTTCGCTCGCAGATGGAGTTTGTATCCCGTCCGTCGGCCACGGATCAGGAGCTCCTTCACGGTAAACGCCTCCACGTGGATTTGAACCGGGTACTTTTAGGGTATTGAACATTTTGATCGATTTTGGGGAATCAGACGTGATATAAAGTCGTGTAAAAAAAATGTGCAGAATAATCTCCAGTATTTATTTTTTTAGGCAAAAACCCGAAAAAGTGTTATTCTAGTACTATATATAAGGTTAAGGTCAAAAACTGAAAAAAGTGCGAAAATGTCGCTATTTTTCTCGAATATCTCGGAACGCTCCAGGAAATTTTGGTTGCAAACTTCAAATTTGGATCAGCCACTTCAAAACGCATGTAGAATTGCAGGGAAACCGACTATTTGAGTTTTTTCCACGAGAGAGGATTTTCGCTAACGTTTTACTGGGCTATAGTGTTACCATTGCTAACATGATGATTTTCCAACACATGTTGAATTCTTAAACTTTTCGATGTATCGAATAGTAAATATCGATGTTTTAGATGTATCGAATAGTAACGATCGATGTTTTTGATGTATCAAATAGTAAATATCGATGTTTTCGATTTATCGAATAGTAAATATCGATGTTTTCGATGTATCGAATAGTAAATATCGATGTTTTCGATGCATCGATGCATATTGAATATCCCTACTCTCCCGTCTGTGTTATTCTAAATGTCATACAATAAAGACTTTAAGATTGATGGTATATATCTTATCTTCTAAAGCGAGAGATAATTGTCTGTCTGCTAAATGGATCTGGAATCTCCGTCTAAGGATTTCTGATTTTTTGATTTTATATGGGGCTTTTGGCCACGAGAAATCGATTGGAAATGGTCACCAAACTGGGAAAATTAGTTTTCTACGTCTTTTTATTAGATTAAAAAGTGAAATTTGTCCATTTTAAACAATGCAAAGCACAGCTGATGCAAATGTTTTCAATGTCATTACAATAACCATCTGTTTTCTTTTAAACGAAGAACAGCTGATGCAAATGTTTTCAATGCCATTACAATAATCATCTGTTTTCTTTTAAACTGTATTTTATTAGAGGTTTGTATCTATTTATGGTTACCATGGCAACGAATACTTCTGCTAAATAAACATACCCTTTATTTAGTTGTTTAATGTTATAGGCCTAACCTAAACGATGTTCACGGAAATTTGCAATAATAGTTATTGAAATCATAGCCCTGCTTATAATCGAGCTTTAGCTCGGTCTCCTGGTACTTTTTATTTATGAGCAAACAAGCTGAGTGAAAACGGAAGAAACATTTTAAGATTGTATTTCAAGAAACACCGCCTCTCCCTTCCCTTTCGGCTCCGTCTTCGGGTGTTTTGCAATAAAGCTATTTAATAGCCGTTCCTTTTCTCCCGACTCCATTTACATGAAAGAGAAATTAAAAAGGAAATCCGGCTTCAGAAGGGTAGGATCTAATAAAGTGTAACAGTTTAAGGGCGGCCGGATAAGTTATGTGTTGCCATGCGCGTTGAAGCCACAGCTGTGGTTCGAGCATGCGCCGGAAGCAATCGGCAACAATGTGGTTATGTATAAATATAGAACATATCTGTCTGCTGAAGGGATTAATCATAAAGAAAAGTCATTAGGAACCGTCAGTCTTCAATATTGAATAACTTGGTGCCTCTTGGAGAATGAAATTCGTTCTTAACTTATAGTTGCTGTCATGACGGCAAATAACAGCTATACATTATTATTTGCAAAGTATGCATTTCAATATCTGTATATATAGGGTGTTTCATGAGGAACGGATAATACGTCAATAACTGATTACACAGCTAAAAATAAGAAAAATTGTTCATATGAACATAGGACCGAAAAAACATTGTTTTCCAGATATCCGCCATTTTGTTGTTTTTACAAAATAATTCATATCTGCAGAAATGTTTGACCGATTGAGTTAAAACTTGGCATGAAGTTTAATCTGACAATGGTCTATCTTAGAAAAAATAAGCGATTATATATTATGCAATCATGCGTTTAAAAATGGGGCTGTTTGAAAATTGCAAACCTAAATTACTCAAAAACCGTACATTTAACAAAAAATGTCAAGACACTTTTTTGTAGCCTTTTTAATTCCCTATCAAGGATGAAGGATAATAGTTAAATTAATTATGTGTAATAATTTGTTTGTTCAACCCGGCATCCTATATCAACACAGTAAATACAACAATATTGTATGTACATATGATGTTATTATCTTTAACTTAACTATTATCCTTCTTTCGATTGTTTTGACAACTACACCACCCGATAGGGAATCAAAAGGGCTACAAAAAAAGTGCCTTGACATTTGTTGTTAAAATGTACGGTTTATGAGTAATTTAGGCTTTAAATAATTCATATCTAGAGAAATGTATGACCGATTGAGTTCAAAATTGTCATGGAGTTTAGCCTAACAATGATCTACCTTACTAAAAATAAACGATTAATTCCAATCACGCGTTAAGAAATGGCGGCTGTTGGAAAACAAACCCCTGAAAAACGTTTAATTATAATACAAAACATCTAAAAAATATAGTTACTTCCAGTTGTTGGAATTCGTCCGAGTGACTTACGCAACCAACGTGTGTACCAAATTTGGATCAAATCGGGCTTAAAATGAGGCCGTTAGAGTGAGAACATAATATATATGTATATTGTATATATAAATTTTAATGACACACCAAAAGTTTTAATGCTTATGGGACTATGATCGGTGCTCATTTATTACACCCGACCTTAGGTCTCACCATAAGTGTCACTGCAATAGCTCATCTTAACTGTGGAGTATTATTCTTGTAAGATATGAATACAAAATCGATGCGATTTTACATAGAAAGTACAAAGAATACAAAACATTCAATCTCTCTCACATTATAGAACAATCACCTTTTCTATCCCACTATTCAAGTCCCGTCAAGTGACATGAACATACCGTATATTTGTGCTCTACTTGTAAGTATTTAACATGTGGACAGTACTCGATGTAATCTCCTTGAAGTCAACCCTTATTTATTTGATGACTGCTTTTGTCACCAACCCCTCTTTCTTAAGAGCAGGATTATCTTTGGAGTAGCCTTCTATGACCGTAATTGAAATGTTTTGTCCTCCGCGATAGGGTGAATGTGGGAGGTTAAAGTAATATAACATGTTTAAGCGTGTATTATCTGTATATATAAAAGCCAAAACCCACTGACTCACTCATCACGATTTCTCAAAAACTACCAAACGGATTGGTATGAAATTTGGTATGTAGCTTCCTCTAGGGCCATAGGTGCTCACTAAGAAAGGGTTTGAAAAAATTCGAAATTTTAGGGGGTTTGGGGGGGTCAAAGTTATTAAAAAATTACTTCTTCAAAACTACCGAACGGATTGGAATGAAATTTGGTATGTACCTTCCTATAGGGCCATAGGTGCTTACTAAGAAAGGGTTTGAAAAAATTCGAAATTTTAGGGGGGTTTGGGATCAAAGTTATTAAATCACGATTTCTTCAAAACTACCTAACGGATTAGAATGAAATTTGGTATGTAGCTTCCTCTAGGGCCATAGGTGCTCACTAAGAAAGGGTATGAAAAATTTCGAAATTTTAGGAGGGGTTTGGGGGGATCAAAGTTACTAAAATCATAATTTAAGATCTTTTATTATTATGACAATAGTGCTTTTATTATTTAAGATCTATATATATATAAAAGCCAAATACCACTCACTGACTGAACACTTAAAAAGAATACAATTACGTTAAAAAGAATGAAAATACCAACCACCACGGGCAACGCCGTACGGGTCAGCTAGTCTGTATATATAAAGGAAGTCCCGACTGACTGACTGATTCATAATCATTTGTTTTAAATGTTGATTATTTAAAAATGGATGGTGAAATTACAACGCATGGCACAATTTTAGTTGTCTGAGATGATCGTGTCAATTTCCATATCTGTCTTACTTTAGATATTTTTAGCTCATCGCTCAATCGTCATTCAAGTGAAAATATCAGAGTGTACAAAAGTCTGTTTGCATTGGCTTTGATATGGGTCTCCGCCGTGGTTGTTGAGCGAAGCGAGCCCCTAGTCTGTATACACAGTATAAAATAAATGTTCATTGTCTGACTGATTTTTAAACAACGTGTGCTACAGCCAAAACTATGATAGCTGGAGCCTAAATATTTTCAGAGTACTTTCATACCACTATGTAGAAGTGCAATATGAAAGGATTTTGCAAAACATTGATTTTAAGGGTTACAAATTTTTAAAATACGGGGTCCCAGCCCTTTAACAGATAAAACAGTTGATTTGAATCAGAAACTTCTGCTCTGGGGGTGGCCTATTCAGGACCAACATACGTGTTTCGAATGCCATAGAATATTCATTACCATAGCTACCAACTTAGAAAATTTAGAATCAGTTAATTATTTTTTGAAACCAACAGTTATTTTATGTTGGCTTAACAAAATAAAAACAAAAATAAAAACGAAAAAGGCTTACTGTATTATAATTCAAACAGCTGTTGTTACCTATTAAAAATAAAACAGCTTTTTTGGATCATAAGTTTAACACAATTTTAATTTAGGCTTATACTGAACCAACACACGTTTCTTGAAAACATTTAAATGTATTACCATAACAACCATACTGGCAAATTTATAATTAGGTAATTATTCTTCACAACCAACAGTTAGGTAATAGCAAACACAAACGTCCAGAAACCTAAACAAAAACAATGCGACAAAAACCATAAACTATACTGTTAAATAAATGAAACTAGTTCTACAGTTACTGAAATAACTAACCTACATCTAAATTGTAAAATTATGGTAATAAAACAATCAAAAATATTTTTTTTAGTACAGACGCTTCGAACAAAATAGTGCGCTTATGAACTCTTACGACCTCCGAGTGGAATGAATTGTGTGCGTTGTATGTGTTATGTTTTGTATATGTGATTTGCATATAACCTAACTACTAAGCCCCTTGAAAGAACACAGACAGCTTAATTAAAACACACACAAGAAAAATACATCATTAGAAAAACATACTATTTAAAAAACTTAATCCAGGCCTACCTATCTATCCTGAGGGGATTTTTAACTCGGTAAATGTGTACAATAATAAGGTCTATTTAGATATGATTTTATAAAGCTGTAGGTCTATTTGTTAAAATTTTTTATTTATTTTTATTATATTCAAATATTATACGAAGATGTACGAATGTTGCCAAAGTTAAACGAATGAGCATATCTTCTTAACATTTTTATAAATTAATATATTGATGATAAAAGTTTGTATTTTTATTTAATTCATAACCTCAAAGCAAATCATATTATAACGTATTGTAGCCTACATTAGTTTTATACTTAACCCCAAAGTATAGGCCTAATCTACGATAGATTTTGTTTAAGTATTACAGCTGATGGGTGAAATCAGCTGTTATATTATATTGTTACTCATGTATGTACATACTACGTACACTCGCTTTTATTGGTGTTGATGATGGATCAAAAAAATATGTCCGCAATTTGCAATAGTTCAAAATGGAAAACTAATTAAGGATTCGTCGACCTGAGTACAAATCATTATTGTAATAATAATTTTTCAGTAAGTCTAATACAAGTTTCTGTCGCTATTTTAATTTATCTTGTTTCATTAACAAACGTTAATCTATATATATAAAAATGAATTGCTGTTCGTTAGTCTCGCTAAAACTCGAGAACGGCTGGACCGATTTGGCTAATTCTGGTCTTAAAATGTTTGCAGTAGTTCATAGAAGGTTTATACGTAAAGAAAAATTTGAAAAGTTTCCCGAAAAAGTTTCAAATTTGGAAGAAACTCAACAGACTTTACGGTATGAACTCAAAACCATAGCTTACAAAAACAGCTGTTCGTATAAAAAGCTTAGCAACACGTTATGTTTGTTTACAATCATTACCATAGCAACATTACTTAGCAAATTTATAATCACTTTAATACTCTTCAAAACTAACAGCTTTTTAATGTTAGATTGAAAAACTATAAACAAACACAAGGAAAAATCTACGAAAAATGCTTACAGAATTATAATTCAACTCAAACATTGGCTATTAAATACCTATCTACATAGGCCTACTTAGAGATATGCTGTTTAAAATATTGTTTATATAAAATATATCATAACTATGAATTTTTTAATACTTTTCAAAATATATTTTCGCTATCAATAGTAATTATAACAAACAAATTATTTGACACCATGCATAACCATAAACATACACGAGTTTAAACATATTATATTGAAAACTAAACGAACAATCTGAATTAAACTAAATGCCATTAAAATATCACATTCGTAGCTTTATTTTGATATATAATTGCATATTTAAATACTAAACAATATCTTATACTAATTAGGCCTATACATTTAAAATTACAAACTCTATTTGAACCAGTTTGTTACATCCTAAATTAACGCGGATGTTACAAAGTGATTCAAATATCTTTTCTACGACTCCCACTAATTTAAACCCTCGCTAAGAAAGGGTTAAAAGAAATTCGAAATTTTAGGGCGGTTTGGGGGGGGGGGGTCAAAGTTACTAAAAATCCCTATAAGAACGAATTGGAATGAAATTTGGTACGTAGCTTCCTTTTAGGCTGTAGGTGCTTGCAACATTGACAATGAAGTTAAGTGTAAGTCAAAATTAGTAAAAACTATAAATTAAAACGATATATTTGAAGCTTTTCATGTTAGATAGTAGTTTACAGGAATACAATTTTCAGTGCTTTCTTAAATAGCGTAGCCTTTTTTTCATGACCACAGTAGGATACGCACGGGTATTCAACGAACACTTAAAAAGAATACAATTACGTCAAAAAGACTGAAAATACTAACAACCACGGGCAACGCCGTACGGGTCAGCTAGTATACGATAAAATTTACGTCAGCATTTACGAAACCAATACAAATTTTCGTTAGTTATAATTGTATTGGTAATTATTGTTGTATAGCTTCTTATAAGCCAATTTATATAAAAAAAACTTGGGAACGTTTCGTAATGAGTTTTTAATGTAGTAGAAGGGCTGAGTCGAGCGCGATGAAGCGAAGCAGGACCACCACATGTGCTCCTTATAATGATGGCTTTGTTTTCAAGAGACAGGGAGGGACAGAGTAAATACACATTGCATCCGACTTTATTTGTTCGTTCCCGTTGGATTAGAAATATTTACCCTGTATGTATGCGTGTGTGTCGACCTCTTAACATCCTTGCTTGACTTCATGACCAAACAAAACATATTCGGTTTAAATCTTCTTCTACATTCTGTATTAATAAATGCATGCGAATGTAACGCTACATGAATTATTTATTCATCTTTGCCCTTTATACAAATACTAGCTGACCCGTACGGCGTTGCCCGTGGTGGTTGGTATTTTCAGTCTTTTTAACGTAATTGTATTCTTTTTAAGTGTTCAGTCAGTGAGTGGTATTTGGCTTTTATATATATATATAAATCTTAAATAATAAAAGCACTATTGTCATAATAATAAAAGATCTGAA
>JAGFPH010010895.1:24059-37427 GCA_018207615.1 Philaenus spumarius
CCTTTACGTATATCCTTTACGTCTTATATGTTTAAAAAGCAATATTATGCCATATTTTAGTAAAGCAATATCCTTTACGCCATATTTTTAAAAAGCAATATTACGCTATATTTTAGTAAAGCAATATCATTTACGTCTTATATGTTTAAAAAGCAATATTACGCCATATTTTTAAAAAGCAATAATACGCCATATTTTAGTAAAGCAATATCCTTTACGCCATATTTAAAAACAGCAATATTACGCTATATTTTAATAAAGCAATATCCTTTACGCCATATTTTTAAAAAGCAATATTACGCCATATTTAAGTAAAGCAATATCCTTTACGCCATATTTAATTAAAACAATATTATTTTTGCCAAAATTTAGTAAAACAATATCATTTTTGTATATTTTAGTAGAAAAATATCGTATTTTAATAAAGCAATATCACGGCATATTTTAGTAAAGCCATATACGTCCTTTACGCCATATTTAAAAAAAGCAACATTACGCCAAATTGTATTAAAACAATATCATTCACGTCATATTTTAGTAAAATAATATCATTTACGCCATATTTTAATAAAGCATTATCCTTTACGCCATATTTTAGTAAAAATATCTTTTACGCCATATTTTAGTAAAACGTATTTGATTAAAACTATGTACTTTATCGTCTTAAACCGTTACCACTTTCGTTGTAGGCTAATCGAATTAAGTATATTTATATTTTAGGAAAACAACATCTCCTAAACGCCTTGAAATGATATATTAGTAAAACGATTTCTTTTGACACGCCGAGCTAAACATAAGCGCGTTGTAAACCCGTCAGCCGAATACTTTACAAACAAATAAAATTAACAAAACAACCTTTTTTTTATCGTCCAACCCTTTTTTACGACCATCTTTGACCCCAAACAAAACGTGCTCGGTTACAAAGAGCCATTGAGACCATTTTGCAAGCGGTCTTTGTGTGGACAGGCCGGTGTTGCTGACTTGGATAAGAGTTTTTGGCCGTCCCCTAAACAACCGTCTCAGACTCGAGATAACGTCACACGGGCTTGCGCAGTGATGCGGTCAACGGACAAGAATGTCCATCCGTCCCATCCATCAAACTATCCCCCATCTTTACTTTATTACCCTCTTAACTTACAATTGGGCGTCTTGCATTGAAATTTACTGCCCGTTAAGGTTTTTCAAACACTCCCAAATTAATGCACATAAAATCATCATAATTTGTCATGTCGGGTTTACTTCGGGTTTTTAACTCAGTTGGGTAAAAAGGTTGGTATGTATCAATAATGATTAAAGTAAACAAAATTAATTCAAAATAGTACAATGACCACACTTTGAGGAAATTGTCATCTAAAATCTGATTCAAACGATAAATTATTCAGAATTAAATAATCACTGTGAATGTAATAATCACAGAAAACTACTTTTAGCTAGAATTTTTGTATTTCCAAAATTAAATTTATATGTTTTAGGGTTCAACCAACAATTGGTCAATTCACGACCAATGCACGAAATATATCAGTAGAATTTGTTTGCTGCTAGGCCTTCAAACAAGGCTCAAGCGCTGCTTCGTTCCACTATCAGCAGAAAACTCGACCTTGCAAACTCGGCCGTCAGCCTCGGATCAGAAGAGGCCCCTGCGATAAAATCCCTCCACGTGGATTCGAAGAGGGTACTTTTTACGATATTTCACGTTTTGGTTGATTTTGGCGGAGCCAAGCGAGCTATAAAGTCGTGTAAAAACACAACATGTGCAGAATAATATCCTACACATATTTTGTTAGAAAAACATCTGGTGTGCACATCACACAACTTTCCTTACCAAAATAGATGCTGTATCAATTACCAAATTTTTCGAGCGAGAGATTGATGATACATTTTCGAGTTAATAGGAGTATCCGTTTCGAAGAAAGCGGTACTAACTTCAAAACGGTTAATCCCACGGACCTGATTTTGGTCTCAATCGATTTCTCACCCCCAAAAATGTCAAGGTCGATACCAAACACGGCTAGTTTAAAAAAAGTAATTTTTGCCCCCAAAAAGGGCGTTTTTGGGGTCAATTTTTGAAAAAATGGAAAAAGTTGAGTTGGTATCTTTTTTGACATTCTTTTGGACGCTGAATCGAATGAGACCATTTTCAAGTCGATAGGACCAGCCATTTCGGAGATACAAACAAAATAACTTGCGTTTTTGTAATAACTTTTTTCAACGAATTTTTAAGGGTATATAGCGTACATAGCGTGTTAAGGGGGTCTGAGTAGAGTATGTTAGCAAAGTTTAATCAAAATCGTTAGAGTGGTTTTGGAGTAAATACCAAAAATGTGCTAAAAACTGGTCCCACGGTAAGACACCACCTCCGATTTGCTTCAAATTTACATGGGTTTAATTGTTTACGTGTTTGAAGATATCCTGTAAATTTCAGTTCGATCCGTCCAGCCGTTTGCCCTGTGCACTCCGGACACACACACACACACAGACACACAGACAGACCAATTGCCAAAAATGCATTTTTTGGACTCAGGGGGCCTTGAAACGTAAAGATATTATGAAAACTCGACATCGAATTTTTGGGTCGATCGCAATACTTACCTTACCTAGTATAGGGTAAGGAAAGTAAAAACATAAATAGTTACTTCCGGTCAAAACGTGCTTCCGGTTGTTGGTTTTTTTTCTAACGAACTCGTCCGAGCGACTTAGTTAACCAACGTGTGTACCAAATCGGACAAAATGCGGCAGTTAGAGTGCGAACGTATAATATATGTATACAATTTTTAATGACAGGACTTGGATCAGTGCTCATTGACTACTCCCGACCTTAGGTCTCACCATAAGAGTAAATCTTTCCTATGGAAATTCGCTACTAAAAGTGTTATTGGCCACGTGTTTGTACAGATTTGGTTACCAAACTACACATGATCTGTCGAACAACATCAGAGAATCACAATAAGCTGCAAATAGAACTTGGATTGTTTTCAATGTCGTTGCATACGAGGTATACAGTCTATTGGTTAAAAAATGCAGCGCACCCTAGAAGTGAGATAACATCGACCGAAATCTGGTGTGATCAGGGCGGCTCAGTTGGTAGAACGTTACGACGGAATGGCAAAGGTCCTGGGTTCGAATCCTGGTCTTGGTCCGTGTTTTTTCAATTGTAATTTAGTTAAACACAATAATTCTTCACTTTGAAAAAATAATGAATTACCTCCACGCATCGTTTCTGAATACATTGTCATGATATACGGTTTTCGAATAGTAAATATATTTTCCACAACTCTGATGTCAATAAATGTCTGCCAGTAAATAAATTCAGGATTTGTTTCAGTTGTCAAATTGCCATCTGACTCTTACTTACCATCAATTTACTTCTATTACAATTGGCATAGATGTCGTCGTACACTAATTGATTCAATCGTTCTGCTACGAAAACAAATGTGGTTTTATCTTTGATTATTTTCGCCTTAACAGTTTGGACAAAGCTAAAGACCATCTGTCTTTTTAATTGATTTGTTGGTAAATATTTGTTGGAAGCAACAATAAAAAAACCTTTGAAAGGTGTTGTGGTTTGTTTGTGAATTTCCATAGGAAAGATTGAACAACTGCAGTGACTCTTATGGTGAGACCTAAGATCGGGAGGGGTCAAAGAGCACCGATCATAGTCTCCAGAACACGTTTTGGGGTGACATTAAAAAAATGTATATATGTTAAAAATGTATATACAGTGTGTTAGAAAAGTCCCGGAACGGTTTAATATTTCAAAATGTACGAGTCTTATGAGATAGAAATAAAAGCAGTTATTCACAACCATAAAAGAACTACTTTTTGGTTAGTTTGAAATTTTTGTCCGCCATCTTGGAATGAACTTTATTTTTTTTAATGGGAATGTGGTCACGTGATACACGATGTTGATGTATAATTTCAAGAAAAAACCAACGGTGAAATTTGCACATCCATATCTTTAACCGATTAAAAATGGCGTCCAAAATACAACGAAATCGTGATTTTTGATTTTGTCCCATTTTGCTGTAGTATTTTTTTTTAAAATATGAATTATTCTTCTTTTGGATTCAGAATTAAATAAGCTTTCAAGCGATATGCCACACAACGATAATTGGGAGTATTTAAAAATTTGAGTTACAGAAATTTTGATATTTTTTCAAAATTGATTTTGAGTGGTTCAATCAAATACAGTTATTTCTGATTGCCTTACTGAACTGGTTGATTTAACTATAATTTTACTTTTTTGTGTACTTACAGCTCTCAGTCCTTTATTTTTATTTTTATTCCCTGATCGCGGCCACACGTACGTTCGGCTCGCGTAATTATGAATAAAATTTAAATGTCCCTATCGAGTGTTGTATTGTGTTATGTGTTAGATGTTGTTTGTGAATGTTTTGTATAAGTGTTTCATTTTAAAAACTTGACGCACATTAACAAATGTAAAGTACCGGTACTAGTGAAGTGTAGGTTTGATAATGCCTGAATAGAAAAGGCGAAACGTACGTCACCAGGGAATAAAAAAGAAAAATAAAGGACTGAGAGCTGTAAGTACACAAAAAAGTAAAATTATAGTCAAATACAGTTGTGAGGCATATCGTTTAAAAGCTTATTTAGGCCTAATTCTAACTCCAAAAAGAAGAATAATTAATATTTAAAAAAAATATTACAGCGAAATTGGGCAAAATTGGAAAACACGATTTCGTTGTGTTTTGGCCGCCATTTTTAATCTGTTAAAGATATGGATGTGCAAATTTCACTGTTGGTTTTCTCTTTAAATTATACATCAACATCGTGTATCACTTGACCACCTTCCCATTTAAAAAAATGAAGTTCATTCCAAGATGGCGGATTTTAGATGGCGGACAAAAATTTCAAACTCACCAAAAAGTAGTTCTTTTATGGTTGTGAATAACTGCTTTTATTTCTATCTCATATGACTCGTACATTTTGAGATATAAAACCGTTCCGGGACTTTTCTAACACACTGTATATATGTTTAAATGTATTTAGTTGGTCACATTCTATGGACGCATTTTATGTCAGATTTGGACCAAGTTTGGTACACACGTTGGTTTTCTAAGTCCCTCGTACGAGCTCGTTTTAGGCAAAAATTCCAACTACCGTAAGCACGTTTTATGACCGGTAGTAACAATTTGTTTCTGGTTTTAACTAAACAAAATAAATATAGGAGATTATTCTGCACTTTTTGTTTTTTACACGACATTATAGCCCGTCTGGTTTCACCAAAATCAATCAAAACGTAAAATATTAAAAGAGTACCCGATTCAGCAGTGTGTAGGCCTAAGCCGTGGCTAAACGCTGAGGTGCAAACAAATTCTACTATATTTCGTACACGGAGGCAGCTATTCAGCGCCTTTTGAGTAGGTATTTTCCCCAAATAGTCGGTTTTAATCCTAAAACACGTATACTTAATTTGGGAAATTTGATCAACTTACGTTAGCTGCGTGATCAAATTGTTGGTTTTTAAATGAAAGATTAGTTTTGCCCATCACTACAAGTGTTAGAAAAATGTACCTGGTGTTAAATTGAAGTAAATAATAGATTCGACTGTAAAAACGTGTATACAATTTAGTTGTTATATACGTTGTTATATAAGTATACAATACTTTCTTTAGGTGTTGTCCTTTAGAGTAATTTCCATTCCTAAAGCTTTGCTGCAAAAAGTAAGATTCGCAAAATTTCATTCTTTCTACTCCGAATATTCTTTTGTTTGTATTTCGTGGTCTTCCATTGAACAACGTCTGCCTTTAGAGACATTAGTTTCACAACATTAAAACGTTAAATATCAGATCGTATTTGTAATCTAAACCTACACCCTCGTGTACTAAGGTTGCCGTGACGATCTGCAAACCCACAAACCTACTTACTCGGTGTATTCTATCATTATATGAAATTCCAACATCATATTACAAATACGTTTTTTTTTTAAGAAAGACTACTCCGTGCTCTGAATACTGATGTGGAACCGTAAGAAATAATTGATTAAAAAAAAACCAAGAAGTCAGGTTTGCGCGAACAGGTTTGCGAGTGAACACTCCAGACTACAATGAATGACCGACGGGATTTTATTCATGAAACTTGACTTTCGAACAATGACCTCCAGCCTTTCTACAAGCGAAAAGAAAACTGGCGAGGAAAACTGCTTCATTTAAAGAACATTATGTCCTCAGTTTTTGTATTAAATAATTTTTTACATAATTCCAACACGCTGTACTTACTAAACGTATTTTTAAAGTTGCCGTTCTCTTTAAACCTTTATTTGTTCAATGATCTTAATTTTAAAATAATTCGACCACGTAGCTGAACCGCTGACGTGAGTTGAGCGAATTTCCAAAATTAAGTTTATATGTTTTAGGGTTTCAACCAACTATTTGGAAATTAGTCTACTCACGAAGGCGCTGATAGCTACCTACATGTACGAAATATAGTAGAATTTACTTGCACCTCGGCCTCCAGAACCGAATCACGCGCTGCTTTATTCCGATCGCAGCGGAAAAACACTTTTTGCGAGTTTGCACCTCAACCTTGCAGCCTCGGATTTTGGACTGCTTTACTTCGCTCACAGCCTACAAACTCGCCCATGTACGGTTTTAGATAAAACCCTAAAAACGTTTCATTCCAGTACGAAAAACTAGAAAATAATTACTTCCTGTCAAAAAACGTGCTTCTGGTTGTTGGATGTTTTGGCAAACAAAATCGTTCGAAGGACTTAGACAACCAACGTATGTACCAAATTTGGACCAAATCGGGCTTAAAATGGGACCGTTTGAGTGTGAACACATACTGTGTGTAAACATAATCCGCCCCCCTTTAATTTTTTTGCTTGTTAAAACAAACAAATCTTTTGGGGAACGATACTAACTTAATCTAAAGTATCTTTTGACGTTATCTTTGACGTAATTTAATTTTTTACAAAATTTTCTAAGATGGAGGAGTAAAAATAAAATTTACGAAATCGATTTGGAAGCAATTGTTTAGGTCAAACACTTTGAAATAAACATTTTTTGTCTCTTGAAAGTTTTTTAAAAACTCTTCCTTTTCAAGATATTAGCAACTTATGTCGATTTATTTCATCACGTTTAGGGCCGCCATTTTGTTTTGGGTGGTCCGATTTTTATTTTATTTAAATAGACTTTTAAAATGAGTTATCACATGACCATACTTCTTATTTAAAAATTTTGAGTTGCTCCCGAAATCCCCCATTTTTGGGGGACACTCAAAATTTCCGATAACGTCAAAAGATACTTTGGATTAAGTTAGTATCGTTCCAGAAAAGATAATAATTGTTTGTTTTAACAAGCAAAAAAATTAAAAGGGGACGGACGGACTTTTTTACACGCAGTATACATACATACATAATTTTTAATGACACCCCAAAACGTGTTCTGAGTACCATGATCGGTGCTTATTTACCACTTCCGAGCTTAGGTCTCACCTTAAGGGCCACTGCAATAACTCATCTTTCCTATGGAAATTCGCTAAAAACTGTATATGTTTGTTTACTCTTACCTTTAATAGGCGTTGTATCTTCTCTTAATGTGGTCTTGTATCTTCTCTCGATTTGGGTCAAAAGGTTGAAGTTGCAGTAGGACGATAAAAGGCAGACTGGATAATTGTCCTCGAATAAATATAGTTCAAAAGTTGATTAGTTAAGAGACCACTAATCCCAAGTAAAATATTAACTTATTTTCGTTTCCTTAGACTTTGTCTATACAGGGTGTTCCTAAATTATGTTTCCAGACTTCCACAAATTGTTCCTTTGGTCAAAACAAGAACAAAACTTCCAATAAACATAGGTCCTAAAACGCTTAGTTTCCTAGATATCCGCCATTTTGTTTTTGTACAAAATAATGCATATCTAGAGAACGGTTTGACTGATTGAGTTCAAACGTGGCATGAAGTTTAACCTAACAATGAGCTATCTCAAGGAAAATAATCGATTCCATCCAATCATGCGTTTCAAAATGGCGGCCGTTTGAAGATTTCAAACCGAAATTACTCCAAAACCGTACATTTTAACAAAAAATGTCAAGACACCTTTTTTGTAGCCCTTTTGATTCCCTATCGTACGATGTAACTGTCAAAACAATCGGATGAAGGATAATAGCTAAGTAAAAGGTAATGACAACAAATGTCCATACAATATTGTAATATTACTGTGTTGGTATAGGATGCCGGCTTGAACAAACCAATTAGTACACATAACTTAACTGTTATCCTTCATCTGATTGTTTTGACAGTCACACCATCCGATAGGGAATCAAAAGGGCTACAAAAAAGATGTCTTGACAATTTTCGTTAAAATGTACGGTTTTGGAGTAAATTAGGTTTGAAATTTTCAAACAGCCGCCATTTTCAAACGCATGATTGGGTTTAATCGTTTATTTTTCTTGAGGTATATCACTGTTAGGTTAAACTTCATGCCAATTTTTAACTCAATCAGTCAAACCGTTCTCTAGATATGAATTATTTTGTACAAAAAACAAAATGGCGGATATCTAGGAAACTAAGCGTTTTAGGACCTATGTTTATTGGAAGTTTTGTTCTTGTTTTGACCAAAGGAACAATTTGTGGAAGTCTGGAAACATAATTTGGGAACACCCTGTATATCGACAGGCTAGTATTACAAACCATACAAACAGCATGCCCAGACTCGCGCCTTTTAAAACCAGTTCCACATTAACCACCCTAATGCCGGGTTTGGTGGTTGTTGGACAAGTTTTTACGTACAAACTCAAATTGATTTAGTATTGGACAGCTAATTTATGCACCGAATTACACCTGTTTAATTATATAGGACAACCGATTGGGCGATAAACGGTGGTTTTGGAAGGGTGGACCACAATGTACAGGTTTGGGACTTGTCTTATTCATTGCGTCAGAAAGAATGTAAATAGCCCGAGGAGATCAGGTGTGAGCATGGTAATGATAGCTTTGGTTAGTAACTACAGTTCTGTTAAAACTCATATAATTTTTCTCTTATAACTTCCTGCGAATATGGTTATTATAACCAATGACTACGTATCAATTGATATATATATATTGATATGTAGTCATTGTTATAACTATACGATTATCTTCTATGTATATAAAAGCCAAATCCACTGACTCACTGATCACGATTTCTCAATTCGTATATAGCTTCCTCTAGGGCCATAAGTGCTCACTAAGAAAGATTTTCAAAAAGATCGACATTTTAGGGGGATTTGGGGGGGGAGGCAAAGTTACTAAATCACGATTTCTCTAAAACTACTGAACGGATTTGAATGAAATTTGGTATGTAGCTTCCTCTAGGGCAGTAGGTGCTCTCTAAGAAAGGTTTTAAAAAAAATCGAAATTTTAGGGGGATTTGGGGAGGGGGTAAAGTTACTAAATCACGATTTCTCTAAAACTACTGAACGGATTGGAACGAAATTTGGTATGTAGCTTCCTCTAGGGCCATAGGCGCTCTCTAAGAAAGAGTTAAATTCGAAATTTTAGGGGGTTTTGTAGGGTCAAAGTTACTAAAAAAAAAAAACACCGAACGGATTGGAATGAAATTTAGTAAGCAGCTTCCTCTAGGGCCCTAGGTGCTCGCTGAGAAACAGTTAAATTCGAAATTTTAGGAGAAGTTTGGGGGGTCAAAGTTACTAAAAATCCCCACAAGATGTATAAAATGTAATATATTTATTGATATAATATATTTTTTGTTAATATATATTTAACTTTGATTTGTCTATCCGTGCAAAGCCGGATCGGACAGCTAGTAAACTATACATTTAAGCGGATTTGTCCTGACTGACTGACTGACATAGAATCAACGTAGAGCAAAAACTGCTTAACATACAAATACGAAAATTTAAAGCTGTATTCTTATGGACGCACACTAAGAAAGGATTTGCGAAATTTTTTTTAAAGCATAAACATAGTGAAAATCTGTTAGTGCTAGCCCTGTAACAGATAAAACAGCTGATCGGATCAAATGCTTAGCAACACATGTTTGTTTACCTTCATTACCATATCAACCAATTTGGCAACTTTGGAATCAGTTTATTATTCTTCACATCCAACAGTTTTTCTAGGTCAACAAAGTTAACAAACTAAAAGCAAACACACATAAAAATCTACGAAAAACCGCTTACTCAAATGTGTATTCAATTAAAACATATGTTGTTACAAATGTAAATAAACCAGCTGATCTTTATAAAAAACTTAAAATAATTTTAGGTTAGGCCTACAATTAACCAAAACGCGTATATTATTTGCAATCTATTTTTATTATTTTTTATTAGGTAAAAGCAAACAAAAGGTTTAGTGAATTATGAGTCAACCATCTGGTGTTACATGTTATATTGTTTCCTTTAGTTGGTGATATAAATATTTATTTGAAATGTGGATTATTGATTATTTAAAAATTAATGGAGAAAGTACAACTCATGCCACATTCGAATTATTGGGGATAGTCGTGTGTATTTCAATATTTTTGTCTTACACTAGCTATGTATAGGTCACCGCTCAGTCGTCAATTCCGTGTAAATTTCAGAGTATTCAATAATCTGTTTTCATTGGCTTCGCCATGGGTCGCCGGTGTTGATGAGCGAAGCGAGCAGAGGCGGAGAAATTTAAATATGTTGCTTGATCAGTGGACGATTAAAGCTAATTGTAGTTGACACAGTTTTGAAGAAAATTGGGGAAATATGTAAAGAATTCAAGTTTCTATTCTAGGATTAAACACAAATATTGTTATAACCAATTGTACCATCAGAAGCAATTTGAATTAATGATAAAACATCTCGGTTATAGTTTTAAACAGTCAGCGAGACGTAAATGACGCAGGCATGTATTGTAGGGTAGCAACTATTGGGTCGCCGGAATACTACCCCCCGGAAAACTACCCCCCCAAGCAGGTTCCTACGTCATTTTGACGTCAGAGATCGAGGGGGGGGGGCCGTTTTCGAGTCACGCACACTCAAGTTTCGATGCGTTTGTGTTATCACTTTATATAATTATAATAAAAAAAAACTAGAGGACTAACCTAAACTGTTTAGTCACAGTATGTTTCCTATAACAGTATAGTTGTAGGAACCTGTTTGGGGGAGTAGTTTTGCGGGGGGTAGTATTCCGGCGACCCGCTTTTGCTAGGAGGGGTAGTATTCCAGTCGCGGACACGGCTCCCATATTGGTTAGTTGGCAGATTTCGTGACGTCACTTTTCACCTGGGGGGGTAGTTTTCCGGGGGGTAGTATTCCGCATCCCCCAACTATTGGCCCATCCCGTACTGCTATACGTAATTATTTCGGTTCGCGGAACCAGCTGTTCATTAAACCCGAACTAAATTAGCTTAAATGCGATGTGCTTCGTAAATTAAAAGTAAATAAACATTACTTTGCGCGACGGAATGGAGCTATTATTAGATCGGTCGAGTTACAGCTGTTTTTAACGCGTCTGTTTTAGACATTTCGACGGAGGATAATGAGAATTTGTTTAGTGTCAAAGGTAGATTTGCAAGGGAAGAGTTACTTTTAGAAATCACTTTTAATTTACGAGAATTTAATTTTAATCTATTTAAATATATTTTGTCTACAACCTTGACTTGTCACTCGCAATTCTCTCTGGCGCATTTAGGATGAACTGTGTCTTAAAAAACAGACGTGAAAACTGTCATGAATATAAATCGTTGGTTATATTTTTTTAATTCGAAATTTGATCATTATTAGCGAATTTCCATAGGCAAGATTAGTTATTGCAGTGACTCTCATGTTGAGACCTAAGGTCGGGAGTAGTAAATGACTACCGATCATGGTCCCCAGAAAACGTTTTAGTTTGTCATTAAAAATTGTATAAGTTATATATGTGTTCGTATTCTAATGGCCGCATTTTAAGTCCGATTTGTTCCACATCTGCTACACATGTTACTTGTCTAAGTCGCTCGGACGAGTTCGTTAGCCAAAATAATTCAACATCTGGAATCACGTTTTTTGACCGGACGTAACTATTTTTTGTCATTTTTACTTTCTCCACCCTATACGTAGTATATGGAGAAAGTATTGTTTTCGTAAAAACGTTCGAATTTGAATTTTCAGTTGAATTATCTGTTTTGGTGCTCCCAGAACCCCAAAAAATTGTTTAGTGCAATTATCTGTGTTGGTGCTCCCTGAACCCAAAAATATTTTTAGTGGAATTTTTTGTTTTGGTGCTCCCTGAACCCAAAAAAGTGTTTTTAACGTGGTGTCTGTCTGTCAGTGTGTCAGTATGTATACACCACCAGAGGGGACACTATTGGTCCGATTTTCATGAAATTTGGTATGTAGGTACTAAACCCTAATATCTCCAGGCATTTTTTTCATTTTTTGGAATTTTTAATTTTTAAGGGTAATTTACCCCTAAAAACCAATAAAAAACGACAAAAATGCAAATTTCTCAAAAACGGCTCTAACGATTTTGATCAAATTTTCAGTATTTATAGTGCTTAAGATGCCAAACAAAATGACACCATCCGCTTTTATCATAACTTCGGCGTTTCATAATTATGGGGAAATGTTAAAAAATAAACAAGTTTATGTTGTCAATCTAGCATCACGGCAACGGCCGCAAGGGATAGCACAACGGTAGAGAAGACGGCCAGTAATTCAAAGGTCGCGCGATCGAATCCCGCCTGGGACAATAACTTTTTTATACGATTGACGTAGGAAGAATATTATTTTTTTGTTTTGTTCTAAAAAGTAGTAAATAAAATGTTTAAAAACAATATTATTTTGACTACAGTAAGTTGGGAGAAAGTTTGTGTCAGTTAACTGATACCGTTTATTTTAATATCAGAATGAAACTTTTTTGGGGCTGTACCTAAAAGAAATTAATGTATGATATTATTCTGCACATTTTGTTTTTTACACGATCTTATAGCTCGCTTGGTTGACCAAAAATCGATCAAAACTTGAACTACCATGTAAGTATCCGGTTCAAATCCACGTGGAGGATTTTACCGAAGGGGCATCTTCTGATCCGATGGTGACGGCCATGTATGTATGCATAACCTGAGGCTGCAAGGTCGAGGTGCTAACTTGCGTAGCGAGTTTTTCCGCTGCGAGTGGAACGAGGTTGAGGTGCAAACAAATTATACTTACATATTTCGTACACACAGGCAGTTATTCAGCGCCTTCGTGAGTAGGTAAATTTCCCAAATAGTTGGTTGAAATCCTAAAACATATAAATTGTATTTTGGAAATTCGCTTAACTCACGTCAGCTGCGTGGTTGAATTATTTTTGTCTTGTCCCATTTAAAATTTAAATCTAAAAAATAACATAAACATGATTTTCTATAGTCAAATAATAAAAAAAATACACAATTTTAGATTCGACTTACACTGAACC